>JAUESO010000068.1:0-55639 GCA_030914385.1 Drosophila antonietae | reverse complement strand
AATAAATATTTAATGTCATATTATTTAAAGATATTCATTAAATTTGATTGCATATCTATGATTTGGGTTATGAACTAGAGGTGACAGCTCTGATTCAGGTGCAGGATAACGAACCCTATGTAGTAAGAAATTTATGAAACGTCAGACATTGTTTGCCACCTTTTGCTAATTTTCTCTAGAATGTCTACTTTTATTTTATTTTACTTGCTAATGTTCAGAGCGGTAGATGATTGGATTAGCTTTGCAGTCTAGCTGTTACATTTAAATTTTAAAAACCTTTCTATTTTCCATCTGTAAAATGTCGAATTTAAGAATTTAGCTTTAGCTTTATTCCATTCCAATTCACATCTATGCATGCACTTTGCTGATAAGCCGAGAGCTATGTCTGTCTGTTTAGCCCTCAAATTATTTTCATGCTAATCAACACTTTATGTTCAGGTTCTTGCGCTCGTGTGCTCACTGCGTTCATTAAAGCGTTACATATTTCAGGACGAAATGCAAATACACCTAATGTCAGTGTATGGCTAGTGAAAAGGGTTTCGAGTCGTTTCCACTTTGCTACCTGAAACGTAGACACCACCACCATCACCGCCACTAACACCTCTTGCACCTCCTGCACCTCCTGCCATCTGTTAATGTGTCGAAAATGTTACAAGCTGAAACTTGCGGCTTGTAAGCTGCCTGCTAAAGAAAAGCAAACCGAAACGAAACGAAACCAAACCAAACCAGACCAAACCAAAACCAAGCTGAACCCAACAGGCTAGAGGCAATGTTAGTTACATGGGGCAGCTGGTAACCGCAGAGTCTTGAGCTGGAAAAAGCTTTGCTGGGCAACTTTTGATGTTCTCAAGACATAATTCTAAGAAATTTTGACACTTTTGACATTTAGTAGTTTTGTCTATGCGACGTACGAAACGATGCACAGCTGCAGCAACTTTTGCTGCCTCAGCGCCCATTCTCTACACCTCTCTATCTCTCTCTCCAACTCTCTTTCTCTCTCTCTCTCTCTCTTGCAGTATCATGTCTGTGCAATGTTTGGCCATTGTATTGGCCATGGCTAGCCGAGTATGATGTTCATTCTCATTCTACTCGACTCCTCCTTCTGCTGCTCCTCCTGCTCGTCCTCCTCCTGCTTCTGCTACTGCTACAACTACTGCAAATCCGTGGCTGCAATTAAAAGTTGCTGCTCTGCAAGGGTCCATGTCATGTGCAGCAATATTGGAAATTCAATGGCCACTGGCAGTGGTCGATGCGTCAGTCCTTCAGCGTGCATCCAACCCAACCGACCAAGCATCAGCAGTCTGGTTTAGCTTTAAGCAAACAGTTGCCAAACACAGCGAAATCTACTTAAAAGTAGCAAGTGAAAAAGGCCCTCAGCCATTTGGCGTGTTGCAAAAGTTGAAAAGGTTTTTGAAAGAAAATCTCCATATAATTAGGCTCTCGCTGAATGTACAAACTTTTCAACTTTAACTTGAAATTGCAAAATAAATATATGAAACACGTTCAAGTATAGTAGTGGGAATAATTCAAGAAATAAACGTGATTATAAGTAATAAAATATATTTGAATTTTACATTAGAAAAAACAATTGTTTTATGATATTTAAGAATATTAACGAACCTAAATAAAATTTTAAATATAGAAAAATTTATGAGTCTCAGAGAGATTTATGAAATAGAATATTAATATTTTAATATTTTAAATGATCTTTCAATTTTTCTATTTCATGCGGAACATGAGGAGAAGAATTTATAATTTAAAGTCTAATTCTTTTTACAAGATTTTCTTACTTCTTTTTTTTTTTAATTTTTTTTGCGGGGTTGTGCGCAAATTTTCTTTTATATTTTTTATTTAGTGTTATTATTTTTGTTAATTTTAGAATTTGATGCTCCTTAAACAACTTACATATGTAATTATTAGATTTATTTATAAATTATATTTATTAATATTGTTAAAAATGTCTTATATAAATAGTATATTAAATAAATAAATATAAAATATAAATTTAAATATTAAGTCAAGCTGACTGCTGATTATATAAATAGATTTATATATTCTGTTGCATATAATTCTATAAGAATATTTTTTGTTTCTCTGCATGCCAATGTTCTACAATTCAAAATTAATTGCAAACAAAATATCTAAAGCGCTAAAGCACGATTAGAACCATTTGATGTAATCGGAAAACGTGTCGATTTCCCTTTTTACACCCACAATCAATTAAATAGCGAAAGCAAAGCAAAGCACAGCACAAACGAAAAAAATAAATCAATTAGAATTGATTTTCTTCTATTATTTGTTGTGCAACGCTTATCAGATGACTTTCAATTAACTGAAACTTTTGTGGGTTTACGTCGCCACCTCCAACCCTCTCCCCTTGCCCAGCCAATTGCAATTAACTCGCTCTGTGAAAGCCATAGAAATAGCACACATACTCGAATTGATAGCGAATTGTGGTGCAGACTCAGCTCAACCACCCACTGATGCCATCGAGATATAGCCAAGGATTCGTTCATTAGTTGGCCCATTTTTGTTATGTTTACACGCGATTTAACCTAATCGTGACGATTTACATCTGCGGCGATCTAAACGAGCGACCATATTCGAGTGCACTTGCCGCTTATAGATTACGTTTATGTGCGCCAGGATAATAATAATAAGGATAATGATAAGGGCAATAACAAATGCGACAACTGTGCCCCAACCAACCCCACGGCCCAGACACATCGAAAGCTGCTGACAATAATCTATTGCAATTTATTAGACGAGCAAAGCAGCCAAAAAAAAAAAAGAAAGCAGAACAAGAAAAAGAAACCAGCAAATGCCAAAAGCCCCAAAACGGATTTAACACCACAGCCACGCCCAGCACCACCCTCACACTCGTGTGTGTGTGTGTGTGTGTGTGTGATAATTGTTGATCTATTTGGCAACTGTTGCTGATTATTTATTTGCGCTTTTAGCTGAACCTTTTCTTGCGATAAAATGCTTCAATGCTGGCAATTTCGAGTTACCCCGGAAAAAAGCATAAGTGAAAGTGCTTGAAATGAGACATTATGACTAGCTGATACCCTATAGTTGTAGTTGTTATACTATACAAAAGAATCACATACTTGCTTGCTTCAAGATATTTTATTTACTTTAATGAAATAAGAGTTTTTGGGGAGCCTGAATAATATACATATATCTAAATTATAAGAATAACTAAGATTAAAATTTGATTGAAACTTGAGGCTAGACTTGGAAAATAATTATCTAGAATTTTTTAAAGAGATGTTGAAGCACTTATTTTCGTGTTAAGTAAATCATTTTTAAATAGTAATTTTTAAACATTTGTTAAAAATTTTCAGGCAACATTGGGATAATATTTATATTAGGGACACACGATATAGATATAGGATATAGATATAGATATAGATATAGATATAGATATAGAGATAAGATATAGATATAGATATAGGAATAGATATAGATTTATAGATATAGCATCATAGTTATGATATAGATATAGATATAGATATAGATAAAGAAGGCACTATCTAACTTAACAATTTTTTATTAAGAATCGGATCACTTAGAAACTGTCCATTTGCTGCTGTTAAATACTAGAAAAAGCTGTGATTTATATTGATTTTATTACTTTCAAAATATATACCCCATCACCTATGCATACAGGGTATAAATGCAAGGCAAGCACTGAAAGAAGTCCAAGTCAGAGACCAAGTTCAGTTCTTAGTCCGACTTTGACAAGGGTGGACAATGGCGATTAGCGCATGGCACTAATGGGACACCCAGCCAACCACACATACATACACACACTGACACACACACACACTCACACATAGACATGCTTCCAGCCATGTGTTTGCTGAAAGGCTTTGTCTGGCAGCACAAGTGCAGCAGCAGCAGCAGCAGCAGCAGCAAAGTGAAAGATGTGGCAGAGATTGGACTAAAGCTGGAAATGGACCTTGGAACTATGCTAGGGCACATTATATCTGAAGCTGAAGCTGAAGCCAGCACTGGGGTTGAGTTTTGGTAGCTGGGGCAATTGCTTCTGACTTGCCACTTGTCTTTATTAGTTTTTGCACTCGCTCTATATCTCTCCGGCCGCTGTCACAGCCAGTGCTTAGACGCGGGTGGCTTGGCTGGCTGCGAGAGAGAGGGCGTTGACGGGGCAGAGGCAGGGGAGGTTTGTTTGCTTGCCCGCTTATGTTATTAGCCAATGCCATGTTTGCTTTGCGCGCAGAGTGTGAAAATCGTATGTGTGTGTGTGTGTGTCTGATGATGAGGCAAAAACAAAGTCAAAGCTGTGGTCGCAACTTGTTGATGCATGCAACGCGCCAACTGCCAACACTTGTGGATTATCAGTTCAGCTAGTTGTTTGTCATAGTTAAAAGAGCAGACAAAGAGAGAACACAGAGACAGAGTGAGAGAGAGAGTTGTTCTACGGGGTTCAGTGAACTACGTCAGCTGAGCTTATCCTCAGCAAAAGATTTACATAAATCCATACAAATCAAACGACATCATGTTTAATGGGACTGCCTGCAGCTCACGCTAATGTGCCGCATTCAAGTAGCCATAAATTTGGCTATCATATCATAGAATCTCTAGCTGCATTTAGATGCGCTTTGTATGCCATTGCCTCGCCCAGTCAATGAACCCAATTGCAAGATCTTGGTCAAGAGCAGCGCGACAATAGAAATGAAAAGGGCATTGATTGAGATTGAGATTATTAAACTATATGTCATGACGAATGCTTAATACACTAGCAAGACAAGCAGAAGTTTGATTTTTATATGATTTTTGTAAGATATTTAACAAAACTAGATTGAAGCTGTTTATTCATAATAATAGAATCGTAAGAGCAATTTATAAAATTATTAAAATTATTAAAAAATTAATCAAAATATAATTTATAATTTACGCTAAATAACTTTTAAACTGCTTTAAATGAAACACTATTAGAAAAGCCAAGCTATATATTTATCTAATTATAATAAATTATGTATTTTAGTTATATCTCTTATCAATTCCCTTAGTTTTCTCATACTCAATGACATATTTAAATGATTCTTTAGTAAAGAGTATCTAATGATGATATAGGACGCGGTCTCCCTCTCTCTCTCTCTCTGTCCCTCTGTCGCTCAGGTAATCAAAACAAGGCGACCTTTTGGTCCAATGGACCCGAGACATTGGTCCCAGGTTGGAAAAATGTCGTTTGTTGTCACGCTTCAAAAACTAAAAATTGGTTTTTGTTTTCTTGATGCTGTTTATATTTATTTTTTCGATGTGTGTGTGCGTGTATGTGTTTCAGTTTTTCAGTTTTCTAAAGTTGACTGCAACAAGAGCAGCAGCGGCCAGAGCTCTTGGCCAGGTTATTGACATTGATTTTGTTTTTTGGGTTTTGATTTGAGCAAACCCTCGAGATGCCGCTTGCTGCAGCACAAACTATATGTGCGTGTGTATGTGTGGGTCTGCAGCATAGTATTCTACTAAAAGGCATAAATTAAAATTCAATAAAAATGTCACAGCATACAAACAAATTGAGTGTGTTTCTGTCGGGCCAAGTAAACGGCAAAGGCAAAGGCAAGGGCGATTGCAGCATTTTGATTTAAGCTGTGGTCAGAGAGGCTGCGACAAGAGGGAGAGAAAGACAGAGAGAGAAAGAGTGTGTAGATAGTGTACAAGCAGTAAACTAAAACATTTATTGATAATAAATTCAAAGCAGAAGAACTTTATGAATATTTGCTTCTTATATTTAGAGTTGAGCTGAACTGGCTGGAGCTCAGCTAAGCCACTGCCGCACTCAACTTAAACAACTTAAGCTGTACAAATTCTGTTTGAAATTTCAATTTTCATATAAGAAATCAAGAGATCTATTATCAGTTCAGATATCTTGCAGAAAACGAAAAATGTTCATAAAGAAAATCAATGGAATTTATTGCTTAAAAGCTTCGAAAAATGTTTTCTGTTTTAGTTGGTAAATAAATATTTTGATTTTGTGAATAAGAATCGTCTCTTATATACAAAGTATGTTTGAAGAGCATCGCGAAATTTAAAAAATTGTATGGAAATATTAGAAAATTGAATGAAAAACGTAAACCACGTTATACTTTTAGAAGAAACTTCGTATAACTAACTATATATGATATATAGATATATATTGCATATTTACTTTTCTCGCACATGGATATATGTATCTATTTATATACTCACCCATCTTTATATATTGTCTACTAAGTTTTATCTATATATATTTTTAATATATATTTCTATATACATATATATGATTAGAGCTATATATATTGACTTTAAATAATTATGCAAGAAATTAGCCTTTTCCCTTTAGCTCTTTTTATTGCATTTACAACTTCTTTTATTAGTTTTTCGTTTTCAGACATAATAAAGCTTAAGTTAGCTTTAAAAGGTATTTAACAAGCGGATTGACAATATGCTAATGCTGGGCGTTTAGTATTCAGGCTAAGCCTACCTTCTGTTCTAATTAGGATACATTTCAATTACGAAACTTTTTTCTGTTGTTGGTTTCGCAACTAAAATGCTGTGAACCCAAAGATTCGATTGTCTTTTACCCAAAAAGTTGCTGACTCATGGCTGACCATTACCCAGACCCAGACCCAGACGCAGATCCAGACCCAGGCTCAGCCCTAGGACTTGACATGAACATTTGAACACCCAGCAAATTGAGTTGTCTTACGGCTTGGGGGATGCTGCATGACTGCTTGGATGGACCAACACACTAGACAATTAGCCAACTTTTGCAGCCATGCATTAACTCGACAGCTACAACAAACAACAGCAACAACAACAAGTGAAATGAAAAGTGTCCCAAACAAAAAAAAAAAAAAAAAAAAAAAAAAACTTCCACACACAACAATTTAAATGAGCAGCCTGTGGGTGGGGGTTGTGTGTATGTGTGTGTGTGTGAAGGGGCGTGGCTGAGTAGCTGAGGCCAGCTGAAGTAACAATAAATTAATTAAAACTTTTTAGCCAATTCAATTTGTGTCCGTTGTCTGCGACGTTTGTTTTCTACTGCCACTGCTGCTGCTGCTGCTTTGCTTTATCTTCCTCTATGTGTGTGTGTTTTTTTGCAATTCTCTGTGTGTTTTTGTCCCTTTCAATTATAAATGCACATAAATTGTTGCGCGCACTAGCCAGAGCACTGGCTGGCCATATGGCCAGGCCATGCCCACAGCTGTAGCACAGCAACTCGACTTAATGACACTTGCATTTCAAATAATCTGCAGCAGTTAACGCTAGCTCAGGGTTAGACAGACAACAATAGACCATAGGGATTTCAACAGACTTAACGAATTGTAAATACACTTACGAATGGATTGAAAGTGAGCAAAATATGAAAAAATATTAAATAAAATAAATAAAATACAAACAAATTTTTTATACAAATGTAAAAGCATAAAAAATTAAGATATGTATAAAAAAAACATAAATATTTTTTTTAAAACATAAAATCATAAAAATAAACAATTTATATAATAATTATTTCATAAAAATATATTACAAAAATATTTTAGAATTAAAATGTTTACATTATTTTAAATAAATAATACAAATAGTATTTAAATGTAAAAATTACAAATTATTTGAAAATTTTTAAAACTTTATATAACTTAAATATTATTTTTGTTGATAAACATATATAAAAATAAAAATAAAAAAATGTGTTTTTTTAATTAATAATAAATAAATGTATTAGCATTACATATTATTTAGAAATGTAAAAAATCTTTTAATTAATTAATAAAAATGTGTAAGTGGAATAAATCTACAAAAATGTACTTTTTGTAAATAAATGAAATAAATAATAAAAGTTTGTATAAACATTACTAATTATTTAAAAAAAATAAATAAATATTAAATAAATGTATAGCTATTACAAATGATTTAAAAATGCATAAGACTTTATATATTTTATATAACAATTATTTAATAAAAAAATAAATAAAAAATGAAATTCTTTCCTTTTTTTAATAAATCAAATAAATAATAAATACATATAAAAATTTATAAATTTTTGAAAATATAAAAAACTCATGTTTACTTTCTTTTCAATGCAAAATTATTATATAATCGATTAAAGACTGTTTTTTGATGCGAAGTCAATCATGGGCGCGAAAGTTATCTTCCACAATATCTTATGCTCTATGCTCTAACGGAACTTCAATACCTTTAGCAAGAGCATTCCCTAAACAACATCAACAACAGCAGCAACACGCAAATTCCGATGCAATAAAAGTTTGTCTAGCTAAATTATTTCTTAGTCGTGTTTTGTTGTTGTTGTTGCATTTTTGTTTGAAAACTTTGATTTTGTGATAAACGAATTGTCGCAGTTAGCTTAAAGCTAGAATTGTAAAACGGATTTCGTATAAATATTTCAACAATTAAGCATGGCGACACGTTGCAGACATTTGCATTTGCATTTGTATTCTTCAATTTAAGAGCTCATCCCTAGCCAAATCATTTCGATTCCCAGACCAATTTTAATTTGTGGATAGAATTCTAAAACTGCTGCATCAGCAGACCAAATTTCTCGAGTCTTTCTCAATGATGGAAAAATAACAATCAATTATGAAGCTTCAATTGTGGAACCCAAATAAATATCAAAGTTCACACCTGACTCCCCGCTCTCAGAGCGGGAGAGACAAATAAAAGCACATCTCATGAAATTTAATGAAATTAAGCATTTCCCAAACATCAGAGCAGAAGTCCAAAGTTTTTCCAAAGCACTGAAAAACTGAATGACTATTTCACATTTCTTCTTCTTCGTTTTTTTTTCTTGTTTTTTTGCTGTGCATTCAATTAGAAATATATTTCTGGACGACGTCTGCGGTGGCAAAATGATGTGGGAAAGAAAATGCTAGCAAGTCTTGGTGGTGGTGGTGGTGGTGCCTGCTGCTCGTGCAAACAAATCAAAGAAAACTCTGGCACTCTTCGCACAGAATACCTTATCCACTTGCTCTTAACTATTTTAATATGGAAATTGATATGGAATATATGTGGACTGCCGTTGCTGGTCAACAATTCGGAGATACGGGGGAGCGTACGCTTACTTATGCATGAAGATGACTTTACATTCCGTTCCAAAGGCAACAGGCAACACTTTTACGGTTGTCAGCCGAACAAGCGGCCGTTCGCATACCGTATCTCTCTCTCTCTCTCTCTCTCTCTCTCTCGCTCTCTGTCTCTTTCTATTTGGTTACGGACTGCTGGACCTGGACCCTTAAGAGCGGCATGTGCCTGGGAAAAGAGCAACAATATTTGAGCGTATGTTATTTGGAGTATAGCTGAGGGACTGTTGTAGTTAAGATACCCTCAATTGAGCAATTATCAAATAAGTTTTAACTGTTTATTAACTGTATATTTTTAGTTATGATATTTCATAGTCTGAGATGAACAAAATTCTGTAGATTATGGAAAATTCCTAACGTAAATCATTATACATAATATATTTCTATATTATGAATAATTAATAGTTTAATAAATACAAACATATAATATATCATCTGAAAGGTATCACATATAAGTCTATATTTAGAGCTGAGTTCGCACAGGTAGTTGGCATAAATATTGAGTACATCAATGTAAATCTCATTTGCATTCCTTTAAATATCTTTACATTAGCTAACAAACTCTTTCTCTGCATGCACTTTGTGGCTGGCTCACTTTCTCTATATAGTTTCTATTCAAATTTGACTACCCATTGCAGTTACACACACAGAGAAAGGGTATATCTTTCACGCACTCGTTAGCTATCTCTCTGTGTCTGTTTGAAAGCGTCTTGACCTTTTTGTGGTCAAAGTGCATACAAGCATGAATCCAACTGTAGTAGTTGCTATGCCTTTACCTTTGCCTTTGCTTTCGCCCTCGCCTTGAATGCCATGCCCCCGTGTCTTTACCTGTTTCTCTATTACTGGGTTGCGTTTTGTTTGCCTTGCCCTGCACTTGGCTCACATAACAGGTTTCCTCTCAATTCGGGCCTGCTCAATTTGTGTTGTTCGTCTTGCCGCCACTTGATAGATGGCTTCGGTTTTGTGTTATTATGCCCGAAGCTGCCATAAATATTGATTAATATATAGTTTTACATTCAACTGAAAATTGTAGGGTATCGCAGACGAAGGGCGAAGGGAACTGTCAGTCGCTGGCAGCTGTCTCTGGCAGCATCAAAACAACTTCATTGCACAATTGACTTCGATGACTGCATGTGTGTAATATCCTTTTACCCAACTGGACTTAGTCAAGTGGGGGTTGTTCAACCATTTACAGGTGTTGTACGGTTCACACGCTTAAGGTCTTCCCACTGAGTGAGCTATTTATTACGCTTGAGCTAGGGGCTGTCGCTTGAGCACAGAAGTCTGATCTCTGAATTCATTGACCTTTCCTTTTTTTTCTTTCGTGATCATTGAGCTCTATTTATGAAATGGAGCTCTTTATTAGGCCACTTTCTAGCTGCATTTTTGTGGCTTTTCATTTCTTACAATTTTTCATTTATTTTTTACGGGTTTCCTAATCGTCGAGTGAGTCGCCTGCGGTGGTCTAAGGAAAGTTTGCCGGCTAATTTTTGAATGTGGATTGCATTACACTAAAAGACTTTTAATACTAGAAAGTTTTGAAGTTGCTTACTTCAAATTTTAATCGAAAGAAAATGTAATATACTTGATTTATTTATATATCATCTTTATTTAATATATTTATTTATTCACTTTTTTGTTTAGTTTCTTTCTCAAAATTTTCGATTTTTACATTAAATGATAAGAAATTAAATTTAGAAAAATAAAATCTAAAACATTATAAATATGTGAAGCAAGAGTCATGCAAAATTCAAGTATTTTTCTTTTTTCAGTAATTTGTGAACTTTTGCAAAAGTTCTAAAGCCAGTGAATACAAATCGAATACTGCGAATCAATAGGCTTTCAAATATATATACCATGCAAAAGTAGTATGAATACTTTAATAAAATACTAAATTCAAATGGCCAAAGAAATGTTATGGTCAGAGTTTTTTTTAAACCTAACTAAACTATTATTATTATTACTATTACTATACTATATACTATATATGACTATTAAACTATTATTGTTAGAAAGTATTTTATTATTTTTTTTTTTTAGATTTTACTGAGTCCAACTTTCGAGTTTTTCAAGTTTAGCAAGGGTAAGAACCAATAGTAAAAACCTTCTTACTTTTAACCTGTGTCTTCTTAATCAATCAAAAACTTTTTGATTAAGGATGCAAAATGTTGAATTTGTATATGATAAAATATTGAGAAAAACAGTTAAAGTTGCTTTTCATCATTTTATTATTATATTTTAATATGAATTTTAGTAAAAATATAAAGTATTGAAAAATCTAGTTAAAGTCGCTTCTCATAATTGTATTATTATAATTTATTTTTTAATTTATATTGCACAATTAAAATTTGTTGTAAAGTACAAATTTTATATTGAATAGCTGAGTTAGGATAGTAGACTTACTTGCTTGGCAAATCTTAGTCATATTCTCAATATTCTTGTATATAGTTTCTATATTTTTTATACTCTCTATATTGCTTTACTTAGCTTACATTTGTCAGCTTTTGTCAGAGGCACTCACTGTCACACAGGCCGTCTTGACCCTTGCAGGCATTTGTAGCTCGCAATTATTTGAGTTTCGATTGCTATTTGAACTGTTAATTTCAAATAGCTGGCATATAATTAGACAGAGCTATGGCCATTATGCTAGCCACGCCCCATTCACCCACACACACACACACACAACCACACCCACGCCTCCTACATTACAGCCACCTGGTCGCTGATAAACGAGCGTAGCACAGACTGCGTTCGGCTGGCAGCTGCAATCCGCCAAAATTCCAGAGCAGCCGCCACAATGCAACTCAATTAAATTCGACGGCATTGGCAGCGATGTCATATATATATATACTATATATATAAACATGTATAGCAAACTATGTATGTGAATATATGTATGCATAATTTCAGGCATACACGCACACACTCGCTTACAGCAGAAGTCAGTGTTTTATAAAATATATTACGCTGGGCATAATAATTCACGCTGTTCACTAGGAACTGGCGCCCGGGGCTCTTGAACCGTTGCAAAAAGTAATTAAAATGGAATGCCCACTGCCAATTAATGTGACTATAAAGAAGGGGCACGGCTGGAGGAGCGTGTTGGGTGTTGCCGTTTGGCTGTTGAGTCCTGTGGCACATGCCACACCCACATATGCCAAGCATATATGAAACGCTGATAATAAATAGTGTATGTGTGCGTGTGTGTGTGTGTGTGTGTGTGCGTGTGCAGCATGTGCGTTACACCTGAGCCATTGGCTTTCAGTTCTGCTTCTGGCTAATTTACATGGCTGCCTAATTAAAGTGGCCAAAGAAGCTTTATGACTTTTGTGGCGCTGTTGCCCAAAAACCGTTTTGTATTTCAATAGTTCGCACAATTTGGCCAGATCCACTGGGCATTACGACTAGCTGCAGTTGTTCATGCCATTGTTGTTGTTGCCAACGTTTCGCCCGACTCTAATTAATTGTCAGCTCACCGAAACAGACTGCAGACAGAGAGGCAAATATGTATGCAGGCTTGCTCTGATATGTAACTAGAGATGTCCACATAAACATACGCACACACACGCACACACACACGCGACACACGTACCCACTCACTCTCTGCACACACACACACACACACACACTGACCCTAATTACGTGTAACGAGTTCATAAATGCGAACCACACGCACCTGTAGGCATGCGTAGTTGGAGGCAAGGCTTAGCTCTCTGTGTTCCATTCCATTTCGTTTCTCATTGCGTTCGCTGGGTCAAATGTGACAGAAATTATATATTTTAAACACTCTGTTTGAACATGTTGCGTTTTTGTCTTTTGCGGTGAATTACAATTAGAAAGGCCAACGGCAATTTGTATGGTGAATGACGTGCTCGACTCATAAATACCCTGTAGAGCGTAGAGTTAGACTAAAAAGTTGCTTGAGCTACTAAATGTATTGCAATCATATATGCATATGTTTGTCTTTCGGTAGATTAGACAAAAATATGAGTTGTTACACGAATGTTCGACTGGTAGATACCCTTTAATTCAGAATTCTAAAACTTGTTAACTTGAAGTAAACTTCTTTTTTATATACACCTTAAAGCTGGGTAACTGTACATGTATATGAACTGATACTAAGACTAAAACATACCCTGTAATTACACAAAATATATTGCCGACAGCAAGTTCTTGACTTTTAATTATAATTTTCGTGAAGTCAAAGCCTATTAGCTAGACAAAGTAAAAGTAAGTGTGTCAGATAGGAAATATACCCTGTAATTTAATATTTAATATTCATGAAGTAAAGCAATATTAATGAATACTCAAAGTGCACTACAGGACTGTGCCCTCCAATCAAATGCACTCCATAGATATCTTCAAAAACACATAATTTACAGGGTATTCCCTTATAGCTTACGCCCATCATGGCCTATGTTATAGTAACTCTGACATGGCGCTGGATAATGTGATTTGCTTTGTTCACGTCCTTTTCTACTTTATATGTTTTTTTGTTGCTAATTAATCATGCTGCTTGTCGTGTGTGTCGCTCTGCAGTTCGGGATTATTTTTCACAGTGTTGTTGTTGCGCTAACGTCATTTGTGGTTCGCACCCTTCACTGACATCATTTTGATTGTCCGTATTCAGCAAACAAATGAAAGGACTGAATAAAAAAAAAAATTATAAGCAAACAATTCACATATGTATGGAAGCGCAGCCAGTCATCATTTGGAAAGGTTGCAAAAGTAATAAAGGGATTTATTTTTATGGACTCTTTTTTTTTTTTTTTTTTTAGCTCGGTTTTGCTTTATTTTTGAAGCATTAATTATTAAATTTTAAGTAGTGCAGCTTTTGTCATTTAAAATAATATTTTTTTATTTAGTGTGTATTAAGAGAATCAGAGTCAAAGGCTAAGTCTGAGCGCAAGCTGCAGCAAGAGGTAGAGAAGCAGAAGTTAAGGTAAAGGCAGATTCTGAGCTTAAGCCAGAGCCAGAGCTAGAGTTAGAAGCAGAATTAAAGTGAGCCTGAGCCTGAGCCTGAGTGAAAGTGAGAAGCTGAAACAGAGTCAAGATAAGTGATTTATCATAATAAAATAAAAAAAATAAAAAAAAATATATTACAAAGAAAAATAAAAGAAAAAACAAAATCGAAATCGCTAACGTTTCCATTTCATTGCTGCTATTGCTTTCATCAATAATCTGGCAGTAAATCTGTGGCACACACACACACACACATGCCAATGTATGCAAGGTGCCAAAGCATAAAACTTCATCATTGTCACCTTGGCTCAAGGGTTGCCATGTGTTGCTGCTGCTGCTATGATGATGACAATAGAAGCAACGCGCAGCAGCAGCAATGATACGGCAAAAAAAAAAAAAAATAACGCAACAGCAACAGCAACAGCAATAGCAACAGCGGCAGCGCCAGCGGCAACAAAAGCAATATATCATGAGTCCAGCTTTTAGCCAGCTTTTCATAATCAGTGATGCATTGCCAACAGCTCGCAGCTGACAATGTCGACAACAACGATGCAGGAAGAGCGCGAAAAATGGTTGCAATGTTCCAAGCATGACATTGCTGTTGTTGCTGCCCAATGCTGCTGCTGCTGTTGCTGTTGACATAAATCCATATTTTTGTTCAGCAAATTTCACGATTGGCCACAACAACAACACCAGCAAAAGTTCATTCAACACGTGGAAAGCTAGCAAATTGCTAAAATTTTCCAATTAACTTTCAAGTTCAAGAAGCAGCAATAGCTGCTGTCACCTTTTGCGAGTTTGCTGCTATAGACAAAACTTGCATAAATCCCATTTGCAGCATTGAAGATGACAAAATATTCGACGTCATATGGTTATAGCTAGTGCTAGCTAGTTCTATATATATGTGTGTGTGTGTGTGGGTGGTTGCGTTGGTAGTTGTGTGGATGATATGTGTTTGTGCTTGGCTGGTCCATCATTCTTCATTTACTGACCCGACACCAACAGCGTTGTCAGCAGCTGGCAATGGCAGCAGAGGCAAACAGCAACAACAACAACATCATCATCATCATCATCATGATGATCATCATCGATGTGGATATGGATGCGTTTGTTGTTGTTGCTTTGGTTACTATGACTGGCCCCAATCCCCTGGCTGCTCATGATGAGCGTGCAAAGATAACCATGACGCATTAACTTGCCTTAACGTGGCAACGCATGCGAGTGGCAACAAAGCGCGACAGGCGAGCAAGCAAACAAAATGACAGAAAGACAGAAACGACGGATTGGACAGACAGACGAACAGAATGTGGGGACAGTCAAACAGTCAGACAGTCAGACAGTCAAACAGTCAGACAGTCAGTTAGATGTACAGTTAGACAGACATGAGCCATGGATAAGTCAACAATTTCAGCGTTTGCTTGGGGTCAGGACATTGCACCGCATGCAGCATTTGGCGCATTCATTCGCCCCGTTGGCGATGTAAGCACAGCTTAAGTGTTGCAAAACGCCAAATGGACAAATCTGTAGTTCGTGTGAGAGCAGTGCTAAGCTCACGCATACTTAAAGCTACATGTTGTCAAATGTGTTTATGTTTATGAGTTGCTCGATTGTGATAATATTGAGGATTAGCTTAATAATTAGTATTGCATAATTACTTGATATAATGAGTGAGAGACTTGAATTGTAGTCAAATTTGAGATTGGTTTGATATCGAAACTTTGTGCATCAGAGTTTAGGCTTTAAGCCTTCACAAACGTTTCTAAAACCTTTTGACTTTTATAGAATCTTATATTCAGTTTGTCTATAGAGTTGAAATTTTGAAATAAATATTCGTTGGAACAATAACAAATAATAATAATAATAATATTAAATTTAAAAATACCTTACACAAAAAAAAAAAAAAAAAAAAAAAAAAAAAATTGTAAATAAATTGTTAAGATATATAAATAATAATAATAATAATAATAACAATAATACAAAATATGAAATATTTATGAAATAAACGAAATATATTTAATTACCAAGAGTAAACTTGTAATAAATGATATTTAATGATGACTTATTAAATAAAATGCTAAGAAAAAAATATATAAGCTATTTATAACACAATTTAAAATTGAATGAACAGAAATTTATATAGAATTTATATATTTTATTTTATTTTTATTTTATTTTTTCTTATTTCATTTACATTGTGTTCATGCATCGAGTTTGAAAGTTGCACAAAACTGCGCTTTGCTGCAGCAGCTTTAAGTGTTGCCTACATTTGAGCGCCATCCTAATTACATAATTACTGTTATCTGCCAGTGAACGTCTGACAAAGCCGCAAAAACGAAAAAAAGTTAAAAAACAAAAGCAGGAAAAAACAAGTAAGAACGTTGCAGTTAGGCGCAACTAACAGCGATATACTTTGTTCCCATAGGTGCATCTTATTTATTTAATAAACATTTAATAAACGAAATATTTCGGCAATTAGAAAACGTACATGGCAAGCAACAAACATTTTTCCTACACATACATACAGATTTTCACATGTACACACTATACGAGTATACACACAATTTTCTATGTATGCATACAAAAGTTTGGATGCCAGAATATTCTAAGAATTGTGACTGAATTGGGAATTTTTCGATCGTTACTTTAGTTTTGTAAAAGGCGCTCTAGCAATGTCTTATTTGGTTTTAGTTAACGAAACCCAAGTCAGGGCAGTGGCGCTGGTGGTAAGCGCTATGCAAGCTATACTTAGGTGCGTGGGTTCGAATCCCGCAGAAAACTTCTTTTCAAAAATTATTTATTTTTTATTTTTTTAATATTTGTATATTTATTATAAAATGCTTGCTGCCAATTGATAATCATTTATAACATACGCATATGAATTGTGCATTTAAGTAAAAACTAAAACTGCTTTATGCTTTCCGATTTGCGACGCTGTGTGGCAGGCACTTTTTCTATGCATGCATATATGTATGTATGCATGTGTACGTGTATACACATCCAAAAGTGTATACATATTGCAAGAATTGCGATTGTATTGTTTTGTGTCGTCACAAACTGCTGATCAGCTGGTCAGCTGATCAGCTGTGAATTTATTTAGGTTTACCTAACGATTACATGTTGTTTTCAAAAGACCCAGGTTCGAATCCCGCTGGAAACTTTTTATTTATTAATCGAAAACTTATTAATTTTATTTTTTAAATTCATCAATATTATATATTTATGTTAAAATGCTTTTTGCCATCTTAGCAATTGCTACTAAGCTATTGTATGCATGAATTATGCAGTTGGCCACAACAAACTTCTTTGCCGATTTGCCACGCCCCCAGTGGGCGTAGACGCATAATTTTTTGCCAGTTCTTAGAAAGGGCCGAGGCTAACATGCCTGCAAAATTTGGTTGTTTACATTCCAAAAATACGAAAATTACAGGGTATTTTTCGATATGCCACGCCCCCAAAGAGGGTGAAAAATTATTTTTGGGGGATCGATAGAGGAGAACATTAGTAACTCAACCATCCAATTTTCAAGCTTCTAGCTCTAAAACTGTAGGAGATATAAACTTTTGCGGTTTGCCACGCCCCCTGTGGGCGTAGATATATCTACCATAGCTTATTAGTCTTGGGTTGTCAACCCGAGTATACATGGCAAAATTTCAAGTCTCTAGTGTCAATAGTGTTCAAAATATAGCACAATTTGAAAAATCACTATATATTCAGGTCCGATTTGCCACGCCCCCAATGGGCGTAGACATAAAACTTTTTGATCGATCTTCTTAGAATCATAACATTAACTCACATGCAAAATTTCAGCGTTCTAGCTTTAACGGTGTAGAAGATACGTATTTCCCGATTTGCCACGCCCCCAATGGGCGTAGATATATCCGCCATAGCTTTTTGAACTTGGGTTGTCACCCCGAGTATACATTTCAAATTGCAACTCTCTAGCTCATCATCTAGTATGATAACTTAAACTATGGGCGGAAGAGTTTTCCGATTTGCCACGCCCCTAGTGGGCGGATCGGGAAAATTTTTACACTTTATAATTCGGGAACATATATGAGTATATGTTTAAAATTTCAAGTCTCTAGCTCTAATAGCGCCGAAAAATATTGCGTTCATACGGACAGACGGACAGACGGACAGACGGACAGACGGACAGACGGACGGACGGACAGACGGACAGACGGACAGACGGACGGACAGCAAGACGGACATTGCACAAACCCAATATACTTTTTCCCCTTCGGGAACAAAGTATAAACATGACCGCGGACAGGGGTTGGCGTAAGCCGCGCGGACACACACACACACACAGAGAGACAGGCAAACAGACTGACGTACACACGCACACACACACACATACACACACACATGCAGACACAGACGCACACCTGTGGCCAGACTAATCTATCATGTGCCATAAAGCGGCACTCGACGGTGTCGGCGGCCATTTACAGCCGCAGCCCAAAAAGCGAAGCAGCAGAGCAAAGGCAGAAGGCGCAACTGTATGTGTGTGTGTGTGTGTGCGGGCGGATGCAAACACTTACTACAGTATATCTGTGTGTGTGTGTGTCTTTGTTTTTTTCTTTCTTATTTATCTTCTCTTCTTTTTTCTGTTACTTGGTCCGCTTGGCCTGATAAGCCGCATTGTGTCCGGCGAGCTGCGCACGCGGCTTTTGTGGCAGCAGCAGCAGCAGCAGCACCGTGGACAATGACAGCGATGGCGACGGCATCGGCGACGGTTAGTGTGAGATATGTTTATGGCTCTCCGGTGGCTGGCAGGAAGCCGTGGAGTTCAGTTGCACAGATGCTGCAAAAGAATGCAAAGCTGAAGTTGAAAGCTGTTGGAGTACGTGGCTGCTGTGAAGCGTATGGCAGCTGGATGTAATGGTAACTGAGACTAAGCCTCAAACGAGCCGCTAAAAGCCTTTAATGTCTGTGTGTGTGTGTGTGTGTGTATGTGTGTAAGTACGCTGCTGTGTGTGAAAATCCTTGTGAACAAAATTCGGACAGCGACTGCAACAGCCCGCAATGCTAAGCCGCTGTTAAAAGTGAGCGCTACTGTTAAGTAACATTACTTTTAAGCTGCAGCTTAAAAGTATGCAATAGTTTTGTGCATTTATATATATTTTTAGCTGTTAACAGAATTATGTTAAGTGGTCTGAGTTATGTTAAGTATCAATATTTTAATTAGCAGCCCAAGAGTATGCAATATATTTTTGATTTGTATTAACATTAACTAGATATAAAATATAAAATGAATATATAGTAATGTATTATTATAGTAATTAATTTATTTAAAATTTTTAGTTTTATATTAATATATATTATGCATTTATATTAATTTCTTCACCATGATCCATCTAGTCTAACATACCCATTCACTAAACTCTTTGACCATAATAAACTTGCATGCACGCCTGCACCCGGCACAAACGAAGCACAAAAATTTCGTTCAATAATATGTAAAAGTTCATTTCGAAAATACAGGTGGCCGAGATTTTGTTGATACTGTCAACAAGTTTGGCCAATAAATTTTGTGCTGATTGTCGTTTTCTTCACAGACAATGCGAACACAAAAAGTAGAAACCAAAAGAGAATAGGAAAAATAAAATTGTTTGCTGTCAATAAATGCTAAATCGATAAGAAAAACCTAAGAATATTTGCTGTTGTCAAGCTGAGCGCAAACCAATTAAGTAAAATGGCTGCAGGAAACAGAAAAAAAAATGATTGGGATTTGTTGTCAGAAAGTATGATAAATGCAAAGGTAAAGGCAAATATCGAAGATTAGTTAGAGTGCACAAAAAACAATGCAGTAAAAGCTAAAGAAATTATATTCAAAGTATTTACACAAAAAGTCAAAGGAACATGACAGTTGGAGAGCTGCAGATAGAGAGAGAAGAAAAGAGAGAGTGAGAGGTAGAAAAAGACAGAAACAGTCTGCAAGTAATGCGAAGTTTTGTTCTAAATAAATCCCATGCTGTTTTTTCATTCTCTAATTCATTTTAATACAGGGAAGGAAAAGACAAACACATGAACTCAAGTGATAAGTAGAGTGAAAATAAAATTAATTAAGAGATCACAGAAATTATGTGACTCATTAAAACAGAACAGAGAACTATTGTCATAGCCTCTCGGAAGCCTTTTTCAACTTTTCGAGTGCAACTGAGGAGCCGAGCAGGCTGCATCAGTTTTAGTTTGTTTTGTAGATTGAGTTGCTCTGAGCAGCTAAAGCATAACAAAAAATCTTTTACTCTCCACTTCAGAATACCAAATTCAGGGTACTATCTCTGCTAGCTCAGCTGTTTATGTGACTTAAGCTCGAGTCTTTGGCGCTCACACACAGACACATAAACGGACACACACACACATCTATGCAGTTGTTAAAATTTGTGCTAGAAAGCTAAGAGTCAGGGCTGCCTTTAGCTGAAATTCTCATTCTGATTGATATAATCTAATGAGCAAAAGATATTAGTTTATAAATTTGTTTAAAAATTATGCTAGAAATATTAATATTAAATATTCCGTTCAATAATCAAATTTTCCTTCAGAAAATTGTTTATCCAAAGACCTAAATCCACTGCAAATGAGTAAAGAAAACAAATGGGAAATTCGAAAACCGGTAAAAAGAACAAAACATCAAAACTCTTATTTAATTGCTTGCGAAAATTTGGAAGCTTTTGAACATTTCAAAATTTCGGTACACGACTCGACTGGACTCGAATGATTTCATATTCGTAATCGTGTTTTGTTTTGGCTGGCTGACTTTTCTTTTTGGTCTTGGTTTTTTTTCATTCTTTTTTTTTCAATTGAAAATTTGCTGGCACCCTTAGAGGGCGATGGCCGTACAAACACGCGAAGAGAACTTTAGATATGCGACTTGACTTGACTTGACTTTCAGACATGTGTGGTCGATGTGGCTGCCGTACGATTGTTGCCCAACTCCACATTGCTCAGCTGCTTGAGGCCCGGCGGATAGGCGATATATGGCGTTAGAGTACGGGAACCGGACGCCTGCAAGGATTCCCTTGACCGCAGAGCGGCAATTGGTGCCGTCAATTGGTTAAAAGGCACGCCGCTAATGATGCGATGATGTTCACTGAAAAATGGATGTTTCAGAGCCTCATCGGCAGTGATGCGCTTCTGTGGATTCACTTCGAGCAGGCGGCCAAGCAGATCGTATGCCTGTGCTGGGAACATGTCCAGGCCCTCATATGTCTCCAGGGCATGGCTGCTGTGCTTGCAAATGCAATTGAATGTCGGCTGTTCACAGTGACGGCACAATTCCATATTGCCATCGGCACGACGATGACGTCGCTGCATTTCCGGCGACAGGAAATGATTTGCATAACGGAAACGCATGCATACTCGTCGCAAATCCAGTGCGGCCACCTTCTGTGTGATCAGCACTAGGCGATCCAACATGAAGGCCGTCTTGCGCACCTGCAGATCCCCAAACAGATTCATTATTTCGGACAGTGCGGCACAATCGTTGGGCGCCTTAAAGAACGGATGCAGCGACGACAGCATCGATAGCATTATCACACCAGCCGCCCACACATCCACCGCTGTCGTTTGGTGCGGATACCGTAACAGCACCTCCGGCGGCCGATAGCCCGGCGTGCCGGCCCTTGAGGCATGCATCTCTTTGCGCGTATTATTTGTGGATACCACATAATTATTGGGATCCACATTGGCGTTGGTGTAGCGCAAACGGTTAATCAAACGCTGTGTATCCGCCTTCTGTATGGCCAAATCCTTTTTCGTTGGCTCCTGCAGCAGCAGATTGGATGACTCGCCAAAGGCGTTCGTACCACCGCCAGCCGCACGCATTCGCCGCTCCGAATCGGCTTGCAGACGATGCGCAGCCGCTGCCTCATCCTCGGCCTGTACGCTGTACCCCTCGTGTCGCAACAGCTGCTGCTGGGCGGCATCCATGTCGCGCAACAATGCCGCCGCACCGCTCAAATCCGATGCCTGTATCAGGCTGCCATCGTCTGCGAGCCGCTGAGCCAGACCAAAATCGCAGAGCAAAAATTTACCCGTCCGACGATTATACAATATATTGCTCGGCTTCACATCGCGATGGATCACATTGAACTTGTGCACATGGCGCAGCGCAATCAGCAGATTGCGCAAATAGTCCTTCACCTCGAACAGGCTCAGATTGCGATAGACATCGTGGAAGCGATCGTGGCTCATGAACGGCATCACAAAGGCCACATTGTCATTGTAGCGTATGCAGCAATTGATGCCAATCACATTATGATCGCCGCCCATGCGAAACATGCATTCCAGTTCGCGCAATATGCGCTCCGGATGATTGGTGGGATTGTGATGTTTGATCGCGAAGCGACGTCGCTGCGATTCGGGTAACTGGCGTTCGCGTTGCAGTGTGCCCAGGAGCACGGTGGAGAAGGTGCCGCTGCCAATGCGACAATGCACATCGAAGATTTTCGTAATCTCCGGTATGGATGTCTGCAGCTCTTGCAATGCCTCCGCATTCTTGTCCTGCACTTGCAGAGCGGCAAGCTCACGGAATTTGATGGTATTACGGCGTGCCATACGTGATAATTTATCCGTTAGATCATTGTTAACTCGCTGCACTTGCGTCAACAGCGGCAGCACTGGCATCGCCTGCTGTGACGCCCCCTGTTGTTGTTGAGTGACGGCACCACCAGCACCAGCTGCACCACCACCCACCGTATTGGGCACACAATAACGTCCCAGCATGCCCATGCTGGCCTCAAATTTACAATTGTTACGCTCACGTTCACGCTCTTTGGCAGGCGATTCCTTCAACAAGACCGAACGACTGCCAAATTGTTGATGATGTTGATTTGCCTTCTTGCTGTTGCTGTTGCTGTTGGCTGTTGTTGCCGTGGCTGATGCAGTAGTAGCGGATCCCATTGCTGTTGTTGTTGTGGATGCTGTGCCCAAGCCAGTCGTACCCGATGTTGTTATATGCGATCCAGTGTTCTGTTTGAGCTTTGCTTCCAGAGCCACCAGCTTGGCCTGCAGCGGATGCGACAGCGGCTTTTGTGACTGATTGCCGTGATAGGAATGCGAATGCGAATGCGAATGCGCATGCGTATGCGAATGATGTTGCTGCTGCTGATGTTGCTGCTGCTGCTGCTGCTGCTGCTGCTGCTGTTGCTGATGTTGCTGCTGATGTTGCTGCTGCTGCTGATGTTGATTGTGATGTAGATGCTGATGTGAGTGCGAGTATGAGTGCACGTGTGAGTGTGATTGGGCGTGCATATGCTGGCGTAATTGCTGCTGTTGCAGTTGCTGCTGCTGCTGTTGTTGTTGCTGCTGCTGTTGCTGCTGTAATTTTTTGTCCATTCTATCCATTAAAAATTTAGTAAACATTTGCACGTTCCATTTACAGCTGCGTCCCCTATGATAAGGATACGTTTGTCGTTTGTTTCACTTTTTTGATACGAAGGGGGGGTGGGGGGAACGGCAAGGATATGATTTTTTTTTGTTTTGTGGATGCTTTGCGTAAGGCGCTAAGCAACTTGGCGCTTACCACAAAAACACAATAATTTCGTACAGAATTTGTGTTTGAATTTTGTGCTAGAAAATGTCGAGTTTTTTAAAATGATCAAAGACTATTCAGAAACAAATACTAAACTTTCTGATTTTGACAACAAATACCCAGATAACAACTGTGTAACTGTAACACTTATAGAATACTATTCATATAACTCCATACACTGATGTCGATGTCTATGCAAAGTAAACATGATTTATATATGTATTTATGCATAATATTTATTATATAATATTTATAATATATAAGTAGATAATATTACTTTAACATTTGCATTAGGTATGCCAGTGCGCAAATTTAACTTAATAAATAAATTATACCTAAACACATTCCATTTGCGTTAGCCGACATCTTTATAATGCCTATAGTGTCATCCTATATCAACGTATGCTTCAACTCTTTTCAAGTATTTATATTTACATATCACACACACACGCACAGCTCGCCTGTAGTAAATGGCACAGCTGATGCTAGTTTTGTAATGGCACGACTGGCGCCATCTAGCGTCAACTTTTTGCATGCAATTTACCGTTACACAGTCGACACTTAAAACAGCCAGCCAGCCAACCAACATCTCGCCCATTCTATCGCATCGTCCCCATGGGCCTTGTCAACATCAGCTGCCTGCAGTTCACTTCTTTTTCATTTGATGTCCAAAGTTTTGCCATGCGGCAACAGCTGCCATTGTTTGCCACGCCCATCGTTGCGTGAACCTGCCCCTCAATGTGGCAGCTAGATCTTTTAGTTTTCATTTTCCGAAAAAGTTGCATGCAATGAATATATTTAAATATCGTTTTGCATAAAACTTGCTGCGCAAAGGTGAGAGCCAAAAGCTCTACAAGAGCAACAAAAACTCAGACGTTTTACATTATTAAGTTGATATAAATCAATGTCAGATATACTATATACTATATACTAAAGTCAAGTATATAGACTGCTCAAAAAGAACTTAACTGAGAGACTTGAACTGCAAAATACTTTGTAAAAATCTTTAATTTTTAAAAATATTATCAAATTATTTTTGAAATAATATGATTTTATATCAAACATTTTCACAGAGTATTTTGCAGTCTATAACTTTAAAGCTACTCAATTATAATGCCCATATTAATCGCAATTCAATGCGCTTATTACAAAAGTTTCAAGCTGCTCGTTTCAAGTGCCAATTGCAGCTTTGACTCTAGTTAAAATAGCAGCAAAATTTTCATGGTAAATTGCGAGACGTTCGATATTGTTGCCTAGTTTAAGGCTTTAACTGTCAGAGAGAGAGAGAGAGAGAGAGTTACTACTTACCCACTTGGAGGCGAAACAATTGCCCAATTGGTTGGGAACACAATACAACAATGGAGGAGCACTTGATTCTTGACTCGACTTTTGGCTGCCACTTCCGCTGGCCGTCTTGGCAAACTTCATCAAAGTCTTCTGTCCGAACATTTTCTTGGCCTCATCGTGGTAACAGGCAAACGGCGCGAAGTCGTAGATACACAAAGTTTTTCGGCCAATTGTGAATTGGATTTGTACAGCAGACACTCGACTTCCAAATTGAGAAACTAGAAATACAATTAAGTACAAAATGAATTAGCTAGACTCGCAGTTCAAGTGGCTGGGTGGGAGAAGTGAGAAGGGGAGTTGTGGTAGCCAACACAGTTACACAAGCAGCGGAAGTAGGTGGGGGGAGGGGGCGTGGCAGGCATGGGTTCACAGGAAGAGACCGCCACACACAGGCAACACGCAAAGTTTGCGTTTGTTTTGTTTTATTTCTATTTAAGCGCTTTAATAAGCTTAGGCCAACTTATAGAAAGACTTTGAGAATTGTAATTCGGTATAAATTGGATTTGTTGGCAACGCATTGAAATTACTTGGAAAAATGCTTTATTTCATTTCTGTTAAATAAGTTGAAGGATTGACTCAAATTTGGTAGGCATTTGTTATTGCAAACTAAACTCTAGTTAATATACGTTTTTTTTTAACAAATAATATAATTATTGAAAGCATGCACACAGGTTTCTTATTCTGAGAACATTTTTCTTTCTTCCATTTCTGCCTTCATCTGACAGTTTTGCGTTGAGTAAATAGAGTTATACTCTTTTAATGAGACTTATTTCTCGACTAATACAATAGAAGCTCACACATTCCTACTTATTCCGATGTGGAGATCTCAGAAGGGCAAATTCTCGTATACATATACACATTCACGTACACGCACGCTGTCGATGTGTGATAAAAAACTTTTATCGGCATTGAGAGCAACAAAAACGTCTTTGAATGAAGATCGTGGAAAGCACCCCAGAGCAGATCTTTGCTATCTGAGTGTGAGCGATAAGAACAGTTTCAATTTCTTGCTCTTTGGGTTTTTTTTTTTCAGTAAGCGTGACTTATTTTCGGACTTTGAGAAACGGCCTTGTGCGAGTTCTGTTTTTAATACATTTTAATCTTTCATCTAATTCAATTTTAAAATCTACATATTTGAAGAAAATACTTTTAAGAAATTCGTTCTCATATAACAGAAATATCGTATAAATATCTTAAATCCAAAAACTAATTACAAAATGCACATATATCAAAAATAATCCTGATTTGTTCAAACACTTAAAGTCGTCACAAAATGTTGAGAAAAAAAACTCTTATTTGACTCGCTGTTCACACTCGTGTAATCCAAGAGTAAATCCAGTTAAAACAACATCTGATCAAATTCTGGCCACATTCTGCAGTGGAAATTTGACTAACCGATTTGATTTTCTTTGGGCAACTGCAGTTGCAGGATTCGCTTGTCAATCCAAACAATTGCCAGCTACTTGCTTTGTTCATCGTTCACACTCTTTGCTGTCAGTCAGTGCACACATCCTGTATCCTGTCCACACACACACACAAATATATATATGTATATACACATACATATATCACACATACGATGTATTCCAACACTCAACTCGTTGCATGTTGATTGTTTTGCCATTTTGCGGTTTCCTTCGAGTTTGGACGCGAAACTTGGGAGTTGTTTGCGGTGTCCACTGGCTCGACCACAGACAGAGCAAACGTATTGGATTGGCTGCGATTGCAGTGAAATGAAATGGAATCGGTTGAAAGAATAAGAAGGAAGAAATTGTAGGTAGTCACGCGATGTTGTCCTGCTTTGCTTGGGCTCAGTCTGCTGGTGTTAAAGCCTCAAAGGATATGAACAATTCGAATTTTTTCACCTTGTGGCTGCTTGGAATTCCTTTCAGGCTCTAAAAAGCTTTCACAAAGCCAATCTTTATTTTGTCAACTTTTGTATGGCATTATCTGAACAAATAGCGCAACAAATTTGACTGACAAATTTTTTTAATATATACAGAAAAGTCGAAGATTTTGTTTGGGCTGCCCAAATATTTAAAGCTTGTAGCAGAAAGAAAACGAAGTTGAAATGCACTAAGAGGGAGTTTTAGTGCTATAAATGAGTTTATGGAATATAGAGATATAACAATTTTATATAATAATCTTGAGCATTTTATTATTTATTTATATTATATTTATATTTATATTATTTCAAAAGGTCAGCAAAGTCAGTCATTCACTAATAGAAATGTTTTCCAAATAAAAATCAATATATCCTCAACAATTTTTATTAAAAAACTGAATCTATCTTTAAATATTCATATTACAGAAATAAATTAATTTTCAGTTATGCTGTGAGCGTGTATAATAATATTATAGGAGGTCTTTCAATCTAGCTTGAATATTGCTTTAATCTATGAAAAATATTTCTTTAATGAATAATTAAAAAAAATATATATTTCATATATTTCAAAAATAATAGTTTTTTTTACAGAAGAATTATATTTCTAACTCTATAAATTAATCAACTATACAAATATAACTCTATCAGATTCAATTATAAAATAATTATTAAATCCGAATGACTAAACTGTCAATGTATCTTTAATATGTGTACAAAAAAATATTTACTGCAATTTATTCTAATACAGATTTCAAGTAAAATAAACCTCATTCGTCTTCCTTAACTCAAAGAAGTCTATATGTAAACAAATTATGCAAACAAGCCCATAAAAACATGTTAAATACATACATTATACTAACAAAATATTCATAAAATAAATGAAGTGCAATTAAGAACAATAAAAGATTCTTACATATTTAATGACAAAATGAAAATGTCTTCCCTTGGCGAGGGTATCAACGGCAGCCACAAAAGGCGCACGCAAAGTTTTTATCGTCTTGCCAGGTAAGGCAGGTAAGGCCAGCGACAGCGACAGCGACAGCGACAGCAACTTTTAAGCGGGCCGAGGACAATGCCAGGACATTGGCAGCCATTAAGCACACAGAGATAAACAGATTTATTATGCTTAAAGGCGCGCACATAAAACAAGTAGCCGAACTGCAGCGGCGAGAGGGCGCGTCACAAGGACGCGTCTCAGTGGCTGTGCTGTGTTTCATGTTTATAGATTTTCGGCTGACGCTAAGCGGCGTCAATTAGCGCCGGGATGCGGGTGCCGCGTAGCGGAAATTAGGCGAATAAAAGCTAAATGCCAGACAGAGACGGCAACAAGAGGACAACATGGGCGAAAGCTGCACTAAGCCAAACAACTTTTGCCCATGGAGGTTGCACTTCAATTGCCACGCACCGCTGCCGCTGCTTACTAGTGACAGTTGGCAAGGACTTTTGGAGCAAGGATTGCAAGGATAACGCGCAGCACACTAAGACAAAATTAACCGCAAATGAAGGTAAAGTCGAGTCGTGTCGTGTCGCGTCGCATCGAGTTGAGTCGAGTCGAATCGGGGCGCGGCACGGCGTATCTAATGGCAGGGCTTTAGCACACTCATCGAAGATGCTCAGATTGCGGCCAGGTGAAAAGCATTCCATTTACGTTTTTCGCTTGCTTTCGAATTGGAATTGCTGACTGTCTGAGTGGGTTAAGGCGCGCAATAGGTAAGGTAGTCTGCTCTGTATATATGTTTGTGTCAGCTCAGTCAAGGCACCGCACTACAATGCAATGCTTCGTGTATGTCGGCATTCTTGTGTTTATACCGCCAAAATAGTGAATATCCTGCGCAAAGTCCTTGTGCTTGGGCGCGCAGAGCTAGCGGAAGTCTTTATGGGTTCATTTGTAAGCAACGTTTGCGGGCTTATTAAATTAGTTCGCCTTCCGTTTTGATTAAATTTCTGTCGCTTTGTTTGGCTCGTGTGGAGGTGGAGTTTTAAATGGATGAACAAATTACTCTTTCAAAAGCTCTTCGAATGCCAAGATACTTGTTTGCCTGCAAAGGTTGTTGTATTAAATGGAGAATTAACGTTGCTTACTAACAATTTATGCAAAGAAAACAGTTCATTTTCGACTTGATGCGCTACTGATGTCTATGTAATTTAGCCATTTCGAAACTTGTTAATATCAAGGCTAACAGCCATGAGGGATAAAGTATTCTATTCAATTTCTATACCCATAGTATTTTTTTTGCCAAGTTGAGTTACTGGGATTTAGCTGTGAACGTGAATATATAAATATAAAAAAATATGAAAATAGTAAAGCGATTTTAGTATATAATTTAGTATATATATTTATAATTATATATAACAACATAGTTTTTAACTTTATTTTCTGTTATTGATAGAGTTTTAAAAGTATTTATATTTATATATATATATTTTTTTGTATATATATTTATTTATTTGTTTAGA
This sequence comes from Drosophila antonietae, assembly GCA_030914385.1. NCBI lineage: Eukaryota > Metazoa > Arthropoda > Insecta > Diptera > Drosophilidae > Drosophila > Drosophila antonietae. Next base: position 26,346 of record JAUESO010000068.1, on the reverse strand, counting down.
CTCTGCCTATAATAGAAAAAAAAACAAGAAATAAGAATGTATTGAAAAGTCGCTCAATTCACAATATAAAGTTCATATTATCTACGATTTAAATTTATGCTATAAACATCTTAAAGCATTATTCAATATTGCTTGAGTCGCAGGCCGCTTGCCATTTGGTGGTGCCTCAACCAAATATGCTTAGCCATTGGAAGCTGTTGCGAGCATAAGACGCAAGTTAACCATAAGTAGCCGTTACACATTAACCAAATCCAGTTGAATTTCGTGTGGCAACCTTTGAGGAGCCTTAGTAAACCTATTTAATAGCCGCAATGGCCACGACAACTTTGGCATGCTTCACTGGGCATCAGCAACAGCATTATTAACAACAACAGCAGCAGGAGTAGGAGAGCTGGAGCAGGAGTAGGAGCAGCAGGAGCAGCAGCAGCTTTGCTGTAAACTTGTCAAGCTGTTGGGGGCGTGGTCTGTTGACTATGCGTCCAGGCAGCAAGCAAGCAGCAATTTCGGAGCTGCAACAGTTGTTGTTGTTGTTGTTGTTGCTGCTATTGCCGTTGCTGTTGGCATTGCTTTTAAGCTTCGTTAAGAAGCACTTTGAAGCGCTTTGGCTAAAGCTGCGCAAAATGTCCTTGCAACCAGTGTCAGTTGTTGCTGCTGCCCCATACAGATTCCACTTTTATTTCTCGTGTAATTTGCTGCCACAAAAAAAAAAAAAAACGATGGAGAAATTGTTGCTTCATTGCGTTTTATGTGGTTCCTGCTGCTGCTGTTCGTGCTGCTGTTGTTGCTATTGCAAATTGCTTATTTATATTGCAGCGCGACAGCCGAACTTTGAGTTCCCTGTCTTATGGCGCAATCGTAATGGCCCAACACAACTCAGCATTGTTCCCTGCTCTCGCTCAACATTTGATTGGAATTTATATTAACAGCAGCTCATGCATGCAGCATAAGGTAATAAATTTGTTCTCTGTTCAACAACTTGAAAATTCTGTTCAGCTTTTTTTTTTTTTTTGTTTGCTTTTTGTTTTTGTTTTTGTCCAACTATCAAGGGAAGTACAGCTTAATCGCTCAATATATAACGCCAGGCAGATGGGGTAGTCGAGTACATTAAGTGAGAATAAAACTCGTTGTCTGAGCAGTGCGAGGAGTTTATTTAGATGATGATGACACGCTTTTCACATATATTTGAGAGTGAATATGTGAATGAATTTTGTATATAAGGAAGAGTATGTATTAATAATTAGCTCAGTTGTCTCAGATTCAACTTTATAAATATCACATGCACAGCTCTATTTACTCTCCTGTACTGCTACTCGTGCTGTCTCTCTCTCTCTCTATATATATATATATATATATATATATATATTCTGTACTCCTTTATCTCTCTGCTATCTTACCATTCTATATGTCTCTGTCTTTTTACTTTAAGCCTTCTGTCGATTCTTCTTCCTTTCTCTCTCTCTCTCTCTCTCTCTCTCTCTCTCTCTCTCTCTCTCTCTCCCTCTCTCTATCTTTGTGTATCTCTCACACTGTTTATGTCATTCTCTCGCTTTGCTCCACTCCTTCTTTCACATGCCTCACCCCCTGCCTCATTCACTTGCTTTACATCTAACACTGGCTTCATTCTTGTCTTTGGCTTCTTCTCTCTAATTTTCTCTCCTCTTTTCCTATTTAAATTTAAACTTTCATTCTCATTCACAAGCCCTCCCAATCCATCGCACATTTACAGGGTATTTAAGCATCGCTTTGCTGCAGTAAGCTTCTTTTTCGCCAGTGACTGACAACTTGTCGTTTGTCACTAGGAAATTCAATGAATATTTTCTGCAGCAACCAAAAAAGAAAAGGAGAGAAAAAGAATCCGACACAGTTCCTGTGACAAAGCAGCAGCAGCAGCAGCAGCAAGTGAAAACTTTACAATTGGCTGCATTGCATGCACACATGAGATTCGTATCGCAGTGAAAGTAGAGTAGAGGAACTGCACCGGCTGCAAAAGCATTTTGGGCATCCAAATGCAATGCAAAATTAATTTTTGTCTCCAAACAGTTGTAAATTTGTTGTCCATGGGCGTTGACAACTGGCCTGAAAGCCAATCGATGCTGCAACATTCTGTGGCCACGTTTTGCGCTTAAATTCTTAATTGCAATTCTTGTTACAGTGGCTGCTATATCTCTGCTGCTGCTGCTGCTGTTGCCTGGCACAAAATATCAATAACAATAAATTGTAAATTTTCTTTTGAGCCCAGGCAGCAAACAGAAATAATAAATATTTCTTTGAGCTTTTCCACGTTGGTCGATTCGGGCGAAAAACAATTTGCCTTTATAGAGAATCTGTAGAGCTACAACAATTTGTCTTGCTTAATCTCAGTTCATTAATTTAAAGTGCTACTTGGAGTAGGGTGTGGCAAGAGACAGCTAGGAGTGGGAAGCTCTGGAGCTGGGCTGTAATTGAAGTAGGCCTATTCTAGCCTGGTCAGCTGTGGGCCACCAATTGCCTACAATGTTGGCATGTCAAAACATCTTTTGGGTCTTGCGGTTTGGTGCGCTCTACGCCCTCTACAGCTCTGGGCGTGGGAGGAGGGGAAAGGTGTCTACCATTTGGCTTAGCATTTTGCAATCATTGTTTGAAGCAAGTGGCTCAGCGTCTTGGCTTACGTCAAGTAGTGGCAACTTTTGGCCATACTTATGCCTCGTTTTTAATAATTCATGGTCCATTTCTGTGGCTGACCTTCACCATTTTCGGCTTAATTCTTATTGTGGCAGCTGCCACAACTTTGCCACTCTTAAAGCTGAGACACACGGCCGGCTCGAAGTTTATGTCAAATGGTGGGCGTGGCTTTGGGGGCGTGAACCTCATATATATATATATATGTCAGAGTTCGGTACACAGATTTTATTTCAAGTCCTGACAAATTTTGTGGGCAATCGAAGAGAACAGTGACTGATTGAGGCTGGACAGCTCTGAGCAGCTAAGCATGAGAGACTATTTGTTGGCAATAAGAAATACATGTGTTCACATAGTCAATGAGTGGCTAGAGAGTCAAGGCTTTGATAAGATACCACTCCTCTTTCTCCTCACTCTCCCTCTCTCAATCTCTCTCTTTAAATATATCTAACTATCTCTCTCTCTATATTTATATATATCTCTCTATCTCCCTCTATCTATCTCTTTCTCGCTTTCTATACTCCACTTAGTATATATCTTTGATTCGTTCAACTTTATTCCATAAATGGTTTCAATTAAACATCAATTTCAATTCAAAATTTTTTCCATAACTTGTAAAAACGGCCATCGGTGTTGAAAATGCTGCGCAACATGAAGACCTGCAGCATGCCTACGATAATCATGGCTATGAACTGGGCACAGGACCAATTGTTGACCATGGTAAAGCTCGATTCGGCCAGCTTACGATCTCTGGCCTCCAGAGTGCGTATATAGTCCTGTGTCTGACGCGAACGCATTATGTTCACACCGATTTTGGTGATGTAGTCGTGCATGTGTGTGTAGGTGCGATCGAAATGATAGTCCGTGGTCATCTCCTTGATGAGCGCCTGGCGCTCCAGTTCCTCTTGATTGGCCGCCGCTACCTCCAAATTGAAGACAACGATTTTCTGATTGAACGTGCTAATCGTATTGTCGAAGCACAATTTATAGATGCCCGTATCATTGGCCACCAGGCTGTGCTTTTGATTCTGCTGCTTATGATCCGAGACAAGTAGTTTGCGATGCGGATCCATCAGACTAAAATTGATGTGCGTCTCACCCTGGCCACCGTATATTACCTGATAGTCCACTATGATAATTTCGGTGGCAGCCACGGGCTGATGATAGCACTCCATACGACCCGCCTCCGCAAAGATTGTCAAACGATGCCGAAACACCTCCGACTTGCCGTCGCGCACCACAGCCAACAGCAACAAGGACAACAGCCACAAAGAGCAGTCTGCGATTTGGAACATTTTTTGGTTTGATATATGTTATTTAGTAAACGTAAACGGAAAATCGTTTCAATGATTGTCAATTCGTCTACCTTCACAATCTGGCAGCCAGACCAGAGCCTGCCCACTCAAGCAACGCCTACTGTGGGCTCTTAAGTAATAGCTCACTGACTGCAGGCTGTAACTGCCTCAATATAAACAACTCGGTGTGCTTTTATAGGGTATGCACGACTATGATATACCTGATAGGATTTGAGAAGTAAATTTATTTAATAAGTCGTTTTTTTTTTTAACTATTATGCGCATGGTAATTCGTTAGCTATGGTTAGTTATTATTAATAATAAAGAAATTTTTAATGTATTGCTTAAAACATGTTGTGTTTCGATTATCGATTACTATTGAGTTACAAAAATATATCAACATATTAGTTAGGCTTTTAATACAAATTGAAATAAATCTGATTACTTAAAACTAGATTTTAATGCCAGCAATTTAAGTTACATTTGTCAACCTCAATTAATCGAAAATATTAATAAAACTCTTAAGATTATGAAAATATCTGTGTATCTATATTACGAAATGTTTACTAAATCATTATTAATAATCAATAATTTTTTTTAATTTGCTGCTTAAACTTTGTGTACATCAGATTCGCTCAAGTATTAAACAGGTTTCACTTTCTATATTCGCTGTTATTCATAATCGATAGTTATCGATTACTCTTAAATTATAGAAATCAATTACCAATTTAGTCAGTTTCTAAATCAAATAGAAATATAACTCTTAGTTTAAGTCTTACACCGGTTACAACGGCTACAATTCGCACAAAACAAAATGAAATAGAATATATGTATATATAACGATCTCAATAATTTATCAAAAATATCAATAAGACTATCAATATTATAGACACTGCTCTCTCCAGTCAAACGTTCATCTATTTCCAATTATTCGCTGCATTTCACAACTCACTTTCGATCTTCATTATACCCCATTCATTTATGTATATTAAATGGTTACAGGGTATAAATAGCATACATTTGCGCAGCCATATCTTGCACCTGCACCGCCATGCCATCACACTCCCTAGCAATGCAGACCCACTGCAGCAGCAGCAACGGCTAAAAGCAACTGCATCAAAAAGAATATGAATTGAGGTCGATGTGTAAATATTTGTCAACGGTAATGGAAATTTATGCTGGGCTGCTGCTGCTGCTACTGCTGCTGCGGCTGCTGTGGCAGTTGCATGTCTCGCGAGTGGGCGTGGCAGGTAACTGGCAAGTGGGCGTACCTACATATACATTTCCTTCAGCAATTTTTTTTTTTTTTTTTGTATGTGGCTCAAAACTGTTGGCGACGTCGTCGACGCTGGCAAAAGCCGCGTTTGCCCAAAAGAAACTTTGCAAATAGACACGCACACAAACCCAACACACACACACACACTCGCATACACCCATCGTCACACATGGTTTTGTTTGCCCACGTGTGCAGCGGTTTTGCACACATTTTTTTATAGTTTAGTTTTGAATTTTATACAACTTTGTTGTTGTTGTTGTTGTTGCTCGTCGTGTTGTTGGCTGTGCATAAAAATTTCAACCGTCTCACTGCACTTCAGTTTGGCTATTTACTTTAAGCAAAAACAACAAAAAATAAAAAGGACAGAAAAAAATGGCGTGCAACTACGCAGCCACGCCCCCGAACGCCCTCTTTTAGAAAAGGGCACAAAGTTGCGTCGTCGTCGCAGCCTTTGGCTGAAATACGCAGTCGATGCATGAAAGCTGCAAATAACGAGACCAACAACAACAAAAAATCGCGTTGAAATGACAGTGGAAGAAGGTTGACGGACTGGCACATACCCTTTAATTGTGACTGTGAGCTGTATATGCAAGCTTAACTCTCTGAAATTGTTTATTGAACTAAAATTCTTGCCTGCGTTTTAATAATAGAGACAGCATAGAAAGCTTGACTAATAGATACCCTGCATTGAATAAACTATTATGAATAGAAACTGTGCAAAATATTCAATGAATTAGCATTCTTTTGGCTCTCTATATACAAGTAGTAGACTCATAGATACCCTCTACTATTACAACTCTAGTATTATCAATTGGCATATACAATTAGCATACATATTAGCTGACACAGGCAGATACTCTACACTTTGTCAGCCATTTTGTTACATACGAACTATATAAGTTCATCAGACACGCTAACATACTTTGTGTATTTCTACAGGGTATACAAATGTTTGTCGGGGTCGATGTCGCCGTCGCCATGTGGCAGCTGCCAGGTGGCAACTTGATGTGGGCCAGCTGGGAGCAAGCGCTAGCGAGCATCAATGCTGTGGCTCTTGTAACTGGGCGCCAAGTTTTGCACATGCCGTGAAATGTGAAAGCCTTTCCAAGCCACCTCCCATCTCTCTCTCTCTTTCTCTCTCTCTGAGTATTGCTGTAGTTGATTGTTTGCCTAAGGCACATGGGATGCAAAGGCAGCAGCACATGTGCAGCTATTGGCATGTCAGCAAGACAGCCAATTCACATTTATGAAATTAGGAAAATTGATGGCTGAAATGATTTATTTTTCTTTGCAGCTTGGCAATAGGCAGGAGCTGGGATAGTTTTAGGTGTTTGTAAACAGTTCAATAAGCGAATGCTCTATGGACATTATGAGAAAAGTTGCCAACAAAGTTTAGCCATAACAGTAAATGGCCAACGAGTTGTTGTAAGTCTTCATGAATGAAATGGCATTGAAGATGTTTCTAAAAGAGTTAGGAGATTGGTTGCTTGAACTACTGTTTGTTTAATTAGCAAGGTCTCTTTTTTTTTTAATGAGCATGAATTTAGATTTAGATTTAAGAAAAATCCATTCTGATTTTTTTTTTATCAGTTCTCTTTTGCATGAACCTAGTCAGATTAGGTCTAGACGTGTCCAATCCTTATCAAAGTCTGTCAAATAGCTGCTCGACAAGTTCAAATATTTTTAACCCTTGTTAATGGCAGTCAAATATTGTCAAACAAGTTTGGACAATGCTTGACCTTGTCACACTGTTTTGAAGAGTTCTGCATGTCGCTTGCCATCAAAACATTTGCATAAATAAATATGCAATTCAAAAATGTCTAGACTTCAATATATTTACTTCTATTCAAAATGAATACCTAAAAGCAATAAAAACTAATATTATCAAATAGCGACTAATAATTTCTATGAATTTTGCAGTTCTTATGCACTTTAACCTCAACACCCACTCATTTACTTTCTTTCTCACTCTCTATACTATATAATTTTATAGAGCTGTTAGCTGGCCACGCCCATAGCAGCTGCAGTTGGCGGCGTAATTAACAAGTGCATCAGTTTCTCATTGTTTGCTCAGCGGTAGAAACGACGCAGTGTTAATTACTCCCCAGCGTCCTGGCCTGCTCCTTGGCCAAGGTGCCCAACGACATCCCTCGCTCTTTTCTTTGCACTCACTGGGCCAGGCCATGTCTGACATAGTGGCTCACTTAGAGGTAGAAAGAGAGAGAGAGAGAGAGAGTGTGAGAGAGAGCTGGTGTGGTGTTGACAGGGCTCCCGGGCGCGTGAAAGTTGCAAATTAAAGCGCCACCTGTGGACAGGCAAGTGGGCTCGTGTGTCCCTTGTTTGTGTGCGTGTGTATGTGTGTGTTTGCCCAAGAGATAATATCAAAATGGCGACCGTCGCTGCTGGCAGTTATGGCTGCCATTGGGCATTGCCACGCCCAGGCAGTCACGCATTCTAGCCGAAAAAAAAAAGAAAACAAAGATGAGATGGAGAAAACGAAAGCAACAACAAAAAAATATTTTCTTGGCCATTTAACGCTTAACAAGCATTTCACAGCAGTTACTCGTAAGTGGCATTTTAAAGCTGGCAATGGCGATCGTTTATCACAGGACATGGCCAGAGGACAACGGCGCACAAATGTGGACTCGTTCGCTTCAGCGCAGGCTGTTAATTTCATTACCCCGTGGAGTGGGCAGGGCGGCGTTCACTGCAAATGCTGCACAATCGTAAAAATACATTTAATTGCAGCTGGGGGCCAAACCATTGACAGAGAAAGTCACGGCCAGCGATAGGCGAGTAGGGAGAGCGAGGAGGGAGCGAACAACAGTCTCGGCCAACAGCTGGACCTCGATGCTCGAGCTCGAGTGGGAGGCTTCACACACACACACACACAAACCATTAAAAAGCAGTGTCCATTTTAACGATCAAATTATTGCTGCGTTATTATATAGGAAAGACAAGGCAAAGGCGCTCTGGCCCCCCTCCCAAAGAAGTCAGTGCAGTTCGGTTGCGCACTCGTTGTGCCATTTTTATCGTTTGTCAACGCATGTTCGGTCCGATAATACGTCGTCCCTGCGGGGCAGCAGAGCCAGCCCATATCCTCAGCTCAGTCAGATGCATTAATATGGCGCCATCTGTCGTCGAGTAGTATGCACCATGCTTGAACGTGCTACTGTGCGTAATGAGTAAAGCGGCTTTTAAACTTAATACGAAGACGACGAGCGAAAATTTAATTTGACTACAGATAAAATTACGCATTTCACATTTCACATTTGCATTCGCCATCGAATTTGGCTCTGAGTAATTGTAATTGCACTGCTTAAGTGATTTGCCTATTTACGATTACTTTAAGAGATTGCAGGAACTCAAGTTGATGTTTGTTTAATCATTTGCATAGATTTAGGTTTGATGTTGAAAACAATTATGTCACTTAAATATGAATTATTCTGCTTAGTCCAATGTAAATTGTAAATTCAGTTGCAGAAATGCGCATTTCCTAAATATAATAATAAATAAATATGCAAAAAAATGCGGTATATAACTCTTGCTGATTCGTCACGTCTCTAGAAAGTGTAGCTATATAATTGTTGGTCTCTCTTTAGAACGTCTCTAGTTAACTGTAAAATTGTATATATTGTACAATCATAAATTATAGAGTATTTTCGAGCATAAAATTTAATTTTGGTTCATCAATCGGTCAACAGTAACACAATAATTGAGCATTTACTTCTAAGACTTTCAAAAGATATGGAAATTGTCGCTGCCATCTCAATAGGCGTAATTTTATCTACTACACTAACAGATAAATAAAAAATTAAAAAAATAAAATTCTATATATATGTATGATAAGTATTGTTAGCAACAAAACATTTCAACAGTGTTTAGTCGCAGCTAAATTTAACAAATCAACTAAGTGAGCAATTTATATCTGCTCTCACTCCAATTGAACTGAATCTCTGTCTCTCTCTCTCCCTCTCTCGCTCTCTCTTTCTTGACTAAGCCCTTTCAACAGACGTCAACTCGGAAAAGTCTAGCATAATTGCTGCTTATAAAATTGTTTGTAGCTCTTTTGTGCTAAAATTGTATAAGCTGCTTAGTTTATTTATAATTTATTGTTAATAATGCATAATGAATACCAATTAAGGATAAGCTTTTACATTTTATCACTACAGAAGGCTGAAATGCAATTAAATATTAAACAAATTAAAATGTGTATTTATGCCATTCTACTATCATAGTATACAAAAATACACATAAATAATAAATTTGCACATATATGTACATATGTAATTTTATTTAAATTTTTGCTCAAGTCCTAGTTCAATAAAATGATATATCCTGTCGTCAAACACTCAATTTTCAATTGCGGTGCCATTGTCATATGATTATGATAAGCTTGTCACGCTCGAATCAACCTACATTTATCTCTTACCTCTATATAGCATCATGCAGTCACGTGTGCAACCCACAAAATTGAGAGACACAGACAGAGAGCAGGAGCGAGAGCGAGAGAGAGAGAATTGAAATGCGAAGCCGTAAATGCATTTGTAAAGCGCTCAGCTTATTGCTGCAATCTTCAGACATCAACTTTCATCTGTGTTGTTCGTTATTAACTTTGATGCTATTTACGCCAAGGCTATTCAATGTGCATATACAATGGAACAGAGAGAGAGAGAGAGAAAAAGATATATATATAGAGAGAGAGCGCAACTGAAGTGCATGGCATGCATAATAGAAAACTATTTATATTTTATGTATATTCGATTGCTTATTGTGTTTGTGAATTCATGCTTATTTTCAATTGCTGATTTCTTTCAACTCACATTTGCATTGTTGCGGCGCTCACTTTGTACATTTCGAAAGCAGAAAATCGTTTCTATTTTATTATTTATCAAGCCTTGAATAATTGTGTAGTTATTTTACAAATTTAGTTTTCAACACCTTTGACATTAAAATGTTTAAAAATATATACATATGCGTTTATAGTCTATTTTAATATTTATTAAGTTATTTTAATATTTATTAAAAAAAAAACAGTTGTTCAATTTGATCTAAGTGTGATTATACACATATATTTTTACATGTTTGCTTCGTTTTATATTTATCAGAATGTCTAACAGGCAAACTTTGAGAAGCAATAAAAAAAACTCAGAGAGCTACCGAATACATCGGCTCGCGAACGAATTGAAGACTTTTCTCTACGACTGTTTGCTTGAGTTTCAAGTCTTATGTATATGTATTAGTGTGTGGGAGAGGATTGCGTTCGCTAAACACATCAGCCGATTGTATGAGCGTCAATCGTATTGCTCTCTAAACGCTGTTCGCTGTTTAGAGCATCGCCTGCAGAGCTCAATTCAAGACTCTCAAATGAAAACTAAAACGAAAAGAATTAAAGGCTCAGGCTCAGAGCGAGAACGAGTGTTTATGACTTCTTTCGGTGAATCTGATCGATATGCACATTGAAAGTCTCAATTGGATTGGAATACTAGCAATGCGTATTGGACGTCTTTTAAATACTTCCAGCTCGAGCACGCTTTAAATCTAACAAGTCTGTAAAAGATATTAAAATATTGTTTCCTTAAAAAATACTCTTCACTTTTCATAATAAACAGCCTCAGTCTAAATTGTTATTAAACAGAAACTCTATTCAATAAACTTAATCAAGTCTAAGCAAAACAAAGCATTAGGGAAAATTCATACACTCAAGTAAAGTCATCAAGTCAAAGTTCCTTTAAAGTTAATGGTGCTTGTCCTAATCACAGGTCATCAACGTATGAATGCCTCGACTGCCTAACGCTGGACGCTTAAATCTAATATGTAACGTTAATTTCACATGGCACATCAGACATTGAGCTAACCTACTGACTCAAGACAAGACATTATCATTACGCATGCTGGCTGTGTGCTAGGTATATTTGCAGAGAACCTATTTATTTATGTATGACAACTGGCATATAAAGACATATGAGCACAGTTGGTTCGATGGAACGAAAACTTTAACACTTACACGTTTCCGTTCGCCCCATTCTCCGTGTGCATATGTGTGTGTGTAGAGACAGCATCAGTTTCTTTTATTTTGGGGGCGTCTTAATTGCAAACTGGCACACAATGGCAACTGGGATAGTGTGAATAGGTTCGGGTTGGGGTCAGCAGAAACAGCTGCCATTGCGAAGCCATTAGATGCGGTCAGGCAGTCCCTGCCTTCTTCATTCGGCCCACCAACTTCCTACGTTCACAGACTGAGAGCAACAATCATGCGAACAAATTGGGTTACTGCTCAACTGTCTGGTTAATGGCTACAATGACACAATTAATTGCATGTCTGCTGGGCTATTGCCCAGCTGGCTTCGAAGTGGAGACTTCTGTTCCGGCCCTGTTTGCTTGCCGCTGTTTAACTGGCTTTTGCGACTGCTGCCAACATGAATTCATTTTTGTGCTAAACTTAAATATGCTTAAAATAAATTAATAATTAGATGGTCCATGAAATACACTGACAGCAAGAATTGGTCGCAAAGCACTGAACATTTGAAGCAGAAATATTTAAGTTCATGGAGCGAGAATATTAAGAAATATGGAAAAAGTTAAACTTTAAAGCTTAAATTAAAAAAAAGTAAATAAAGTGAATATAGATAAATCGGAAATCGAATAGTTTTGATAGATTTGTGTATTTGTGAAGAAAAAAACGTTTACTCCGAAATGAATGAATCAAGGATGGCAACTAAATGAATTCGCTGTGAACATGGAAACTGCGAACATCTTGAATGTCGATGGTTGAAGGTTGGCGATATAGGATAAAATCTTTTGCACTATGCTCAGCTTACATTACATGGCTGAAATTTTTCCTCCAGGGTTTGATTGAGGTTTATTAAGCAAAACGTCTGTTGTATTGGGCGTATTGGTATGTATGTGTGGGTTGTGTTCGTTAAGCACATCAATAATAAATGTGAAAGACTCTTTGAGTGATCTGCTCACTTGGTGAACTTCGCTAAACGATGTTCGGGAAAAGAGCATCGCACGAATAATAAGTAACCGAAGGTACTTGCTCAGATCCGAGTGCTCATCGTATCTTCAGAGCGACGATCAGCTCAACATAGATACCTATAGCTCTATAGTGTCCATCACTGTTCACTCTCATAACTTTTTTATAAGACTTTTTCAAATTGAAGTTTCTCTCATTTCTATAACCTTCTCTTATATAGTTGATTCTTGTAATTTTCGTTTGACGCCAGAATGATTTCCTCGATTTGGCTTTAAAAGCATATTTTCTAATACTGAGCATTTTGCGTCACTTTCTTGTGGCCATGGTCATTACAATAGTTAAAGCCAGTTGCTGTGAAGCGTAACGCTTTAAACTACAAAAAGCTCTTTGCCATCGACTCACACAAGGACACACATTCACACACACACAGGCACACACTTTTCTAACGTTTCTAACTTTTGCTTGAGCAAAAGGCAGCTCATAACAATGAAACTTTTGAACGCTTTTGCCATTACAAAAGTGTTCATGTATGTGTGGGTACATGGCTATTGGTAGTCTAACACACACACACACACTTGCATTTATTGTACCTGCAGATTTTTGCAAATTAACCCACATTTGCCGCCACGTTCTTCGGGCTTTGCTTGTTTAATGCTAAAAGTGAAAATTTCTCATTCGGCTTAATGGAAAATGCATTGCAGAATTTTCTTTTGCAAAGCTTTTCTGGCTAACCGGACTATAGTCTCTCGCTCGCCCTCTGGCTTTCTCCTTTTTTTTTTGAAAATTGGCAAACTTTTGTTTGGTTTTAATGCGATTTGCCCCATTGTTTAAACTTATCAATGAAACAGCTTTTACTAGCTAGTTGGCCAACTTTTTAAATACGTTTGGACATTGGGCTAATTGTGGCCCGCACTCTTCTTCAGGTGAGTTCCATTAGGGGCATTCCATTAATAATATTTACTTTTGTACATGCTGTGTGGGCACGTGCTTATCGGGCAGCTGTCGTAGTGCGTTTTTTCCCGTGTTCGCCCTCATTTCAATATTGACTTTACCTGCAAATATGCAAATTCTTCGGTCACATTTGCCGCTGCTGCCACTGCTGCTGTTGCTGCTGCTGCTACGGGTGATGCTGCCATATTTTTTTGCTATTAATATGCGAATTGCAATGGCCACAAAATTTGCATGTGGCCTAAAAATTGGCTAGCAAAACAAACTGCGGGCCAGTCGCTCATTAAAATGCCACCGTCAAAGAGTCCATGAGGGGCAGGGAGAGGAAACTGCTTCGTTGGAAACAAAAAGCCAAAGCAGCGACGCCTTCGCTTCCGCTTACGCTTTATGCGTCGACGCTGCGTTAATGGCTGCATCATAAAAAGTGCAAAGCAGTTGAATCGGGCTCGGGGGCGAGGCCTGGAGGGCAGACTGGGGCAGTGTAGTTAGAGCGTAGATTGAAGTAACTGCTAATGCAGGCGTCAAAGGCAAGCGCGTCTAACAAATCACCTAGCAACAGCAAAGCTAACAACAAATGAAGAGAATGATTAACTACTAGATACCTAGTAGGCAGTTTAATTTAAATTTAGATGTGCAGCAATTTGTAGCTAAATTCTAAAAAATTCTATTAAATGTAGCACATTCAACATGAAAAATCATTGTAAAAGGATTTTATTTATTTATTATATATATTTAATGTGACACAAATGATAATATTATGAATATTAGGCTTCTGATAAAATGTTCATATTGCGTAAAAAATTTAATAAATATTTAACTACAAGTTTCAATTTCTAAATTCTAAAATTTTGATCATAAATAAAATAAAAATATAGTTTAAAATAAAAAATATTTACATAGGTTTTTTAGAATTTTTATAGAATATTTATAGTTGAAAATAATAACAAAATTTTTACATAGGTTTTTAAAAATATAAAACAAAATAAAAATATTTTGCTTTTTCTTTTCCGAATATATTATATATATATGCCCTATCGTCAATTTATATCAAATCTACAGGGTAATAAGCGTCAACAAAAAATTGCATTGACAACAACAGCAACAAAAACAACAACAACAACAACGACGACGACAAGTTGACTGACCACAGCCAAAGGCAGAGCAGCGAAGCGCACGACTGAACGCAGTTTGCGTGTGCAGCTGTGTTAATGTGCGTGTATATGTATGGTGTGTGTGTGTGTGTGTGTGTGTGTCTCTCTGCGTATGTGTGCAGCTCATTGTGTCTGTATTGCTCCTTTTACAACAATTTTTAGCCACAAGCCAAAGCCACAAAAGTTTTCAACACAAAAACTAGACTTTAATTATTATATGAACGACTAATGCATGCCCTGTAATTGTCTCACACATTTATACAAATAGTATATCAATTTAAATATTTATACTTAGAATATACAACAAGATTGACCTATTAATGCACACATCTGTGCCATAAATCTTTGCTTCAAGCCATTCAACTTAAATATTTATACCAAGAGCTAGGTAATATTTCAGCAATTGTAAAGCCTTGGCACATTATTTAATGGCTGGCGCAGGCTTGGACAACGTTGTGCGCTTTAAGCCTTGGCTAGCAACAGCAACAACCCAGTTGACAATGATACGTATACGCAGCGTTGCACGCCTTTGGCGTGCCTAATGAAACGTGTTGCCAAAGCCAAATTGTGCGGCATACTTAGGCAGCGCAAAAGGGTTTTTATGCCATTCGCCGGCAACTGGGGAGCTATTTAGTGGGACATTTAAGACCCGACCCGCGTTCTCCCTCAATGTTGAAGACCAAAGGCCAAACTAAGACGTGGCACAACTAACGAGAATGCAAGCAGCAGCCACCCAGTGCGACAATAATTTAATTTAATGTGTTTGCATGCAATGGCGACAAAAGGCAACAAACGATGCGATTGCAATGGCAGGGGGATGGAGAGGGAGCAGCGAAAGAGAGAGTCCGTAGTAAAGCAAGGGCTGACAGGGAGCTGGTTGCAGGGGCAGTTGCCACAGCATCGACCCGCACAAAGATAACTCACAATTTGTGGCCGCTGCGTGTACGCGGCAGCCTTTTGCCATCTTGCAACTTGCAACGAAACGCGAAATTTATGATGTTTCCGCTTGCACGGAAAGGGGGAACGACCAAGGGTAGTGCGAATTTATGTTGAAATTATTAGTGTAAACATTTTGTATTTAATTAATATGAAGCTGCAACGGCAGCCATTCTCATAAACTGGGCAGCGTTGACAACGCAGATAGTCCATTTTTTTCAACTTTTTTTTTTTGTATATTTGTATTAATGTATGTATATATAGTTTACTTGGGCTTTTCGCCTGGCCCCGGTGTAATGCGATAATAATGATGTATGTTATTTATGAGCAGCACAGACAGCAGAGCTTTGCTCTGTTCTGCGCAGCAAAAACACAAATGTATATACATGTGTATAACAAATGAGTTTCTGTACAAATTGCAGCAGATTATGTGAAATGAATTTAAATATTATGAATGTATTTAGATTTGATATAGGCATTGCTCGCAAATATCTGTATGTTTGCTAATAAGTGTCTTTCACTCACACTTTGAGCAAGTTCTCAAAGAGCAACCGATCGCATCAATTCGTCAATGAGTTTGGTCACGATCGATCGATTCACGATTCGCTCTGGCAAAAAGTATTTTTTTATTGGTATGCGAGAGATGTGTTCTTTGAGCTCATTGATTGTGTGCGTAAATTGAGTAAGTGCATTTGTGTGATAGTTCTGACAGTTCTGCTCACTCATATGCATTGGTATGTGTGCTAGCGTTGTCTTTGGTAAATATATTAACAGTGCACATGAGAGAGAGTGTGTGCATGGGTATGTGAAGAGTGTTTGCATAGACTCATTGACTTTTCTGCTCACTTACTGATTCTTATGGAGCGAGCGTCAATCGTATGGCTCACTGTTCGTTCGACGAATAGAACCGAAGACTCTTGCTCAGAGCTAGTGCGAGGGAGTAAGATATATGTATATATATTTTGTTTCTCTTTTCTATAGACGAAAAGAACCGAAGAAGCTTGCTCAGAGCTACTGCGAGGGAGTAAGATATATTATTTCTCTTGTATAGAGCGTAACTAATAAAACGATTATTACTAACGTAATTACATAATTACTTAAAATCATCCATTATCACCTATATATTGACATTCAATAACATCCATTCTTAGACAAAGTTATACCACAATATATATATATATCTCAAACATTTTAAAATTACAAAACAAAAAAAGCCCCCTCGTACCACTGTAATGCTGAGAATGCTTAGAGCATTATCAATGGCTCCAGAAAGCATTAACAGGTAAATATTGTCTTAATGGGGCGACCATTTATTTCTATGCACCCCGCCAACACCTGTTCACCAGCTTTGGCAGTGTCCTGTGTATTTATGTGGTACTTATGTGTGGACCATAAATTGTCTGGCCAAAATTCTAGACATCATAATACAAAGTGTAATAAATATGCGAACAGGCGACTGCAAACAAAGCTGTGGAAGAACAATACAACAACAAGTAAATAGAAATCA
Organism: Drosophila antonietae; assembly: GCA_030914385.1. NCBI lineage: Eukaryota > Metazoa > Arthropoda > Insecta > Diptera > Drosophilidae > Drosophila > Drosophila antonietae. Next base: position 9,596 of record JAUESO010000068.1, on the reverse strand, counting down.
AAATATCCTCGGCGAGTAACAACAAGAAAAGAAAATGGAAAATTCTGATTGTTGTTGTTGTTGTTGTTGCTTTTGGTATATTTTTTGAAAGCGTCGAGTGAAACTGTAACTCAAGCAGCAGCAAATGCGAAGTAATGAGCATAAAAATGACAGAGCAATGAGCAGCTTGAGAGAGAGACAGAAAGAGAGAAAGAGACAGCTAGAGATAGAGTGTATCTGAGGGCGCTAGCGAGGTGCCAGGGTGACCGTAAATCTCTTTTGTGGTGCTTTCAAGGTGAAATAACAATTTAAGTTTACGAGTATTACTCGCAAGCGGCAACAACAACAGCAGAGAGAGAGAGAAAACAAAGCAAAAACAATGCCAAATATAACAACAGAAGCAACAGAAGTAAAATCAGCGAAAAGAAGAATATTTTGGGCCTTGGGGCACGCACTCACACACACGCTCACACACACACGCTCACACACATTCATAGCAAACAAAAATCTATGATATATGACAGAGCTGCGCATCAGTCGCCAGGACAACTCTAAATGTGTTCATGTGTGTGTGTGTGTGCCTTGAAGTTTTGTTGTTTTTTTTGTTTTGTTATATTATTCCTGGATAAATTCAGACAGTCGCACAGGTAAGTGAGCGCGCGCTTCAGCTTCATATATCATGCTTTAATAATCTGCAGAGTGTTCCAGGGAAATCTCTTAAGTTCCCCCATCACTCCAACCGTCAATGTTCAGCAGCATAGCCCTGCTTACATTTGCCGGCTGTTTGGTTCTTATTTATTTATTTATTTTATTTTTCTTTCTCCTTTACTTTTTAGCAGTGCAAAAACAAGAGTTCAATGTGCAGTGAATAATTCAATTGAAGACGATTAAAAATAAAAAAATGTTTTATAAAATATGAAAGAGAATAAAATGAGAATACATCAAATGTTACACATCAAATATGCACATGTGTTTGCTTGAGGTTTCTCGCATTTCCTCTTCTTGGCAAAAACAGACATTGAAGAGGATATTCCGATACGAAAAGAAAATCTCAAAGTGTGCATTTATTTTTTCGTTAAAAGCATTTGTAAAAATGTATCTAGAATTGACGTAAGTGTTATGCAGAGGATTAGGCCTTAGTCTAAGGCTGAGGCTAATAAGGGTGAAGCACAATTATTATTATTATATTCATTCACTCATACATAAGAAAATGCTATAAAATAATGTATTTATATTTATTTATTTTCTTTTTATAATTATAATTATATATTTATGTTAAATTTTGTAAATAAATTTTAAAAATATATGCCAGTGACGTTTAAAGCATGCAAATAAAATATTCTCTTTGCTGCTTTTTTGCTTGAACTAATGTAAAAAGTATTTGAAGCTTAGAGCATAAAATATGCTATATATATCTATATATATATATCGAAACAAAGAAATTATAAGATTATAATTGCTTCAAGATTATGAATTAATTACGACAAGAAAAGTTTAAAAAGTCTTTTATGGAAAATATACAAAACAAGAGGGATAAGAAGCTTTCTTGCTAGTGATTCACATATATAATAAATAAATAGAATCTTTAGAAAATAATATTCAAAGCTCATAAAAATGACCACAAATTATAAACATAAACATTATCTTACGCATCAATTGCTTATAGAGAAGGTAATTCAAATTAAATTCGCTTGACTGCATAATAGTTGGAAAAATAAATATTTAGCATAGGTAACCAATAATTTATTGATCCAACTAACTTAGCAACCTAGTTTTGATTAAAAATAATAAACAAGACAATTGAAATGTTTCGACTTCAAACAACGAAAGATTTCTATTTTTGGAATGCCTCGTTGAACGCTTCGGTTGTTGGCATAATTTCAATGTGATTACAGCCTCAATTATTTTAACATTCTGCGCACATTTTCACATTTCAAATTTCATAATTTGGCCATTGCTCATGACACAGCTAATGAGCATCGAAATTATTCACGAAACTCAACAGGATTTTGCGCTAGATTTCAACTGTGTTGAAAGTTGATGGACATTTGACGGCCGCTCTCCACTTAATGGCCAAATAACAGAGTGTCGAGCAGAGCGTCGACTACTTGGGCTGCGTGCAGCCAATGTTTCAATCCAGATTCATTTCTGCTGCCTAGCAACTTGCCATGCAGCGTTGCCAGCTGTTCATTTAGTTTGTGTCAGAGTTTGGGTGCAAATCACAATTCGATTGTCTCTACGTGTCAATCACAGGCCATGGACTGGCTACGCATTTAGGCAGCGTTTTCCCTTGGAATTATACAATCATTTCTGATCCCATTGGCCTACCTCACCTCTGGTCCCACCATCGTTTTTCTATGACGCCAAACAAAGCAGTTAATGGGGCAACAAGGTGGGCTCTGGCATGTTGATTATCTCAGGGCTTGTATCACTTGGCCCAGCTGCTGCTGCTCCTGTCCAGCAGTTTAATTAGCGTTTGCTGCCACTCAACCAAGTGGACAAATTTGGTCGCTGACCAGCATTGACCATTTAGCCGATAAATGTAACCAAGACCCCCTGCCTCTAAAACTACACTGCCTTCTGCATCAGCTTGTCCTTGTATTGATTGGCTTCCAGGTGTGCGTGTGTATGTGTGATGGGATAGGTATTTGTGATTAGACTTTGGCCAGCGTTTGACAGCCGTTCAAATTGCCTGCCCAGCTAAAGCCTTTTGTTGGCCCAAAAAAGTATGCTATAGATTGCCTTCTTTTTGGATACTCTGACAACGGATAGAAAGAATAATATATTAAATTAACAGGCATGCAATCATTTCATTATATAGTTTTATATATTTTTGTGTTGGAAGACCTATTTAAAATATTCTTGATTTGGCATACTATTTTTGGTGCAATTTGTATTAATTGAATGCAAGTGGGAAGCTGTCATAATAGAACCAAACATAATTTTTCAGAGAAAAATATAGAAAATTCTAGCTAGGCTAGGTCTAACTGCAATTGTAGTCTCTGTTGTAAAATTCAAGTAATTTCGCTTTCTTATCTAATACATAATTCAAGAAAAGCATCAATATTCAATATAATTTATATTTGAAGTTATACATTTACTCAACTCTTCTATTTCAACTAATTTCATTTTGAAGATCTCTAAGAAATTCTCAAAATAAATATCTTGAAAAAAGTAAATATAAATTATATAATATATAAATATATTTTAAATTCTCATCTCTCAAAGAGTATTCAAAATTCTATGCAAAACTTTTCTTACCAATTTGTATGCCTTATTTTTTCACAATCAACTAAAAACCTTTAAAAGCCTAGTCAAATGCCGAGACCACCTGTTAAATTGTCTAAATTGGTAGCCGGCACCGCAAAAAGTCCCACACACAAACACACACACACACACACACATATATACAATAAAGGACTACAAAGCTTATTTTACAACTGTGTCTGTTGCCCAAAATGAACAAAAACAAAGCAATCCTTTTACAATATATATAAAAAAGGATATAAAAAAAACCCTTAAAAAAACAGAAACAAGTAAACAAGTGCTAAAAAGCTTTCAAAAGCTTCCTCTCTGACACTCTCTCGCGCCGTTGCTGAATGTGTATTGCAAGCTCGCTGAAGCTTTTTGATACTCTTAAGCACGGCACGCGCTCTTTAACGAAAGCTACACGCAAAAGCTCCTGCAGGGATGCTGTAATATGGCAAAGAGTCTGCCGAGCACTCGTCACACAGGTCGCATCCTTGCCTCGTATCTCGTGACAGCAGATTCGTTCGCATTGCCATTCGGGTTTCATGTGAACATTGCGAATGTCTAGCATTGTGTTAGGTTCTGGCCTGCTGTTGGCGCTGATGCTCGGGCTAAGGTGAACGTGATTTCAGTCAAGCTCCAGCATCCGTTCAAACCGGGAGCAACCTTTTGCACGCGTTCCCGTTATATCAAGCGCGCGCACACACACTGAGCGCGTCCTGTTTCGGCCTGTAGTTGTCTATGTACGTAAGCGTGTATCAGTTAGTAGTGTATGTGTATGTGTGTGTGCCAGTGCGTGCGTGCGTGCGTTTGAGACGTTCCGCGGCGCGACGCGTGTGTGTGCATTGGTGTGTGTAAAATTTTAGGCAAAGCCAAAGCAAACAGAAACTGAGGGCCCCCAAGTGACAGGTGAAGCCAACGCGAACCGGTTCAAGCTAAAAGTCGCCTTTTGCTAACCTTTACACTTGGCAGCATTTCATAACGCGAGCTAACCAAACCCGAAAGTGAACAAATCCAAAAAGCATAACGCTTCTGGTAGAACTATGCTAGCTAGTCGTCGCTAGTTAGAGCCGTGTTTCCAAATATGTAAGCCTAAAACTAAATTGCTAAAGGCATAAAAAAATATAACATATTTTTGTATATTATATTTCTCGAACAACTTGCATAAAAACAAAATTAATTGGAGTTCATATATGAAACAAACAAAATATTAACTTTAACTTCAACTTCAAGAAATTTAATCTAATGCATAAATTGAATTAATATTTCGAAAAGAACAAGCTTGTACATTTATGTAAGCTCTTAATTAGAAGCAATTTGTATAGACAAGAATTTCTAAAATTTAAAACTACAATATAAATAAATCTTGGTAAATTGTCAGCCACAATTCCAATATCAATAAATTGATTAAAACTCATAGATTGTCTGTGAGAGTTCTTTTACCTTTGGCCTACTGCAAATAAAAAAAAAAGTCGAAAGCAAACTGAACAAAAATCCAAAACAAACTTTAACTAGACTAATAAATCATTTGGCCAAGCTGCAAGCACCACTGTGAGCCGTAAACTGCAAAACTGTGCTTAAAGAGTTTTTGGCATAGTTTTGCTCTATTCAATAGCAACTGGCCGTATGAGCAATGTTTTACAAATTGTTTAGCTCAGTTGCAGCTGATGCAGCTGTGAAAAATAATAAATTGTTTTTTTTTTTTATTCATATAATATCATGTTTATTTATTGATGCAAAGTCTGGCAAGTTATTGGCTATAATAAATAAATAATAAATAATTTTGCAAAAAATTTTTTTTTTCTCTTAGAAATTTAAAGCAGAAACTGATATTCGTTATTTTTGTAATGAAAAGAAAATGCTAATCAAGGCAAGAGTTCTTTAATTACAATATACAAATTCAAAGTAAAAAAAAAAATAAATAAATAAATAAAATTAAAAATACAAATTATTGCTGACATAGAATATATTCAAGAAAAATATATGCTATATCAATTACGATACTTCTTTTGCGAAAGAAAGATTGTAAAATATTTTCGACTCTTGATTTTTCCATTTATTCAGAATTAAGATGTCAAATTATTGCTGAATTTTATATACAAATTTGATTTATTTATATATGTAGAGTGAGAAAAATATAAATATATAAATTCTACGAAAATTTAAATTCATTTAAAGGATTTACAAAGGCTAAATGCTAACCAGTAAAATAAAATAATATTATATTTAAATATATTTATATATATATAATTTATAGCAGTTATCACATTATTAAAGTTAACATTTACATTAGATATTAAATATATACAAAAAATCATAAGCTATGTAAATTATAAGCAACGACTTCAGTGCCTCATATATATTTCATGTTCATATTTATTACAGCTGAATACAAAAATTATCTCAAGGCTAACGCACATTTTCTATTGATTCAAAGCTAAAAGTCTATAAATTAAATTTTAATGCCTTTGGGTAACAACAATTTAAATCATAAAATTAAATGCATTTTCATCTTAGAAACCTTTGCTTATATTAAGTTTGATAGGCGATCGCATAAAGGGAATTTTATGTGTTCGCCTTTTTAGCCATTAGCTCAAATGTCGCCAGATTTTCGTATATAAATCAAATTGTGGGTCTATTTTTTGTGCCGCTTTCTAATCGCAGCACATTTGCCAAAGTTATCTGAAAAGTGATGTACATAAAGAAAAGTATCCAATGCAATAAAAAAAGTTAAATCAGTCTGATTGACAGACTGACCGGATGACCGACCAGACAGACAGATAGACAGACTGACTGACTGACTGACACCTATTCAATGGCACCGACTAGCATTTGGCCATTGTTTAGCTGCGAGATTCTGTGCTCATCAACTTAAATTGTGAAAATTAATCAAGTTGAAAAGGTTGGCCACGGCTCGGGCACAGTTTGGGGCCAAGAATGTATGAATGGCTTTTGTTTTGTTTTCCTTGGCCGTTGAGGTCGAGCAGTCAACATGCAAGTGAAGGGAACCTTTTCTTTTTTTTTTCGAGCCTCAACAAAAAGGAAAACCTTTTGCTTTGCATTCAAGCGGAAATTAAAGCGATATGTAAGAGAGAGGCCTAGCTGCAGAGTGTCAGCAGGAGAGATTCGATGGGCGCTGAGGGCGAGTGCGATGAACTCAATTGAAAATGTGTCCCTAGGCCTGAGATTGACAAGAAAAACAATAATAAAAAAAAAAAAAAAAAAGAAAAAAACAGCGAGCGAAGAAAAAAAAGGCCAACTTCGAACACGTGCGATGCGTGGTGTGCTTTAAGCTATTTTTAAAGCATTTGCTTAGGTTTTTGCTCCTCTTCTTATCTTAGCTTTTTAAATATTCTGCAGTTTTTTGTGCTCGGCTCAACAGCTGAGCGACAATTTTTGGCGGATGCCTCAAATGAAAATGAAAGCAAAAGAAAACCCTTTTTAATTAATGTTCTGCTTGCCCGCTTGCCAACCGTCAAACACCTCATTAAAATGCCATGAAGGGTATATGAGTGTGCGTGTGTGTGTGGGTGTATTTAAATGAAAATATAAAACGAGTTTATGATGGCTCTCGGTTTATTTGGCAAACGTCTCTCTACAGGTTTCTAATTAATTTAATTACCACTCGCTTTGGAGTTCGGCTACTAAAATATGTCCAAATAAAACTAATTAGTCAGCTCATAAAAGCCAACTTGAGCAGCCAACAGCTACTTTTGGCTTAAGCTGTGAAAATTTATACAATAAAGTTGCGTTGTTGAACGAAGAAAATAAATTCCTATTAATAAAAGTCAATTTCAATAAGTTTCAGCGAAACAAAGAATTCATGAGCTCTCAATTTCGATCCATTCTAAGAGAATTTCGTTTGTTTTGCTCAAATTCAATTGAAAATCTGTGAAATGCTGCGAAAATGGAAAAGCTGTTAGAGGAAATTAATTGAAGTCTTTTTACTAGCTTACAATATTGTTGGCATCTAATTGGATTAGTTAAGAGAAAAATGCATAAGCTCTTAATGAATGGACAATTTTATATTGATTTCGCTGTTTATGATGTTTGGCAATGTATTCAAATAATTTTGCTACTTATAAATTTAAAACTGTTGAGAATATTTAATTGATGCTGCATAAAATATTGTTGCATGTTGTATAATTTCAATTTTAAACAAAGATATTTATTCAAATTACGCATGAAATATATGACAGATTACAAATTGGAATTTCACATATTTTCATATCAAATTATTGGATTTATTTTAATAAGCTTAAATTAAATGAAACTGTGATTGCCTTTGCTCAAACCAAATATTTGTTGCAGACTGCATAATTATTATTATTGAAAATTCAATTTATATGAAATTTATATAAAATCTATACAAATATCTTACATAGTCAGATTTTATAATATGTGAAAAAGTAAAAATCATAAAGAGATATTGACAGTCGAGTAATTAAAAAAATCAACTGTCTACTTTATTTCTGCTATTAATCTGTGTTTATTAATCAAAAATATATTGAAGATTTAATTGCAAGAATTTTACTATTCAACTATTTTAATTGAAGATATTTTATTTTGCATTAAAGTTTATATAAGTTCAGTGAATTCTTATTATTAAAAATTAAATTACATTTTATTTATTTCATTATATAAATAAAATAATAAATTATATAATATATATAAAATATTTCATATATATGTAAAAATTAAATATAAAATAAAAATGTAATAATTTTTAAATTATTTTTTATTATTCATTAAAATGTTATTGGTTTATAATTGTTTAAAAATTAGAAAAAACTGACTAAAAAAAAAACTTTTGTTTGCAAGTATATAAAATTACCAATGACATGTAAAAAAAACGTAATAAAATTTAAAAATATATATATTTACAAAATTCATTTTCCAAGTTCCATATTTTTTAAATAAACCATTTTCTAATAATTAATTATTTTATATAACATCGTTGGCTCGTTAATATACTCTACAATATATTCCATTATATCTGTAAACTTCCCAATCTTTATTTCTGCATGATTTGCTACGTTTTATGAGTATAAAATTATTATTTATTTGGCTTCAAAAACTAAAATCTTAAAAAAAAAAAAAAAATATTTATTGCAAGATTATTTGAAATGCTGTAGCCAATATATTATATATAGTCACATATCCAACACCTCACATATACACACATATATTTAAACCCCAAATTGGCGACACTTATAATCATCTTCTCATTAAATTCACACAAGCCAATAACATAAACAATTGAGCCCAAGCTCCCTAATCATCCACAGCGCCAGTATAAACACTGAGCCCCCTAATCGCCAAAGCGTGGGAATGCAAATTCAGCATTTCCTAATAGCTGGAAATCTTCCGATCAAAGTCCATGTCCAATAAGCTGTAGACTTTCACCTATACATAAGCAAATTAAATTCATATAAATATTACCGTAAGAATAATTGTAAATCAGTTTAAGTTTCCACGCCGATATCATCAGATCGATGTGTCGATTCAAATCGTTAATTTACTCTCATAATAAAGATAAGTGAAATAAAAAATAAAACCTTTTTTTTATTTTAAATTCACTGCTAAATCTACAATTGGCGCAGCCGGTAGGATTTAGCAGTGAATTTAAAATAAAAAAGGTTTTATTTTTTATTTCACTTATCTTTATTATGAGAGTAAATTAACGATTTGAATCGACACATCGATCTGATTGATATCGGCGTGGAAACTTAAACTGATTTACAATTATTCTTACGGTAATATTTATATGAATTTAATTTGCTTATGTATAGGTGAAAGTCTACAGCTTATTGGACATGGACTTTGATCGGAAGATTTCCAGCTATTAGGAAATGCTGAATTTGCATTCCCACGCTTTTGGCGATTAGGGGGCTCAGTGTTTATACTGGCGCTGTGGATGATTAGGGAGCTTGGGCTCAATTGTTTATGTTATTGGCTTGTGTGAATTTAATGAGAAGATGATTATAAGTGTCGCCAATTTGGGGTTTAAATATATGTGTGTATATGTGAGGTGTTGGATATGTGACTCCCCCATTCTTAAGAAAATAGCCTGTCCTCAGGCGGGTTATAGTAGGGTATAATTCGACTGTACTGTTTGGAATTTCTAATTCTTTCTGTTTTAAGTGCTTCTTCTTTTTGAGAAAATTTTACAATTAATTTTTTAGGGATGCTTTTAAACTTAATATTAAGTACAATATTAAACTTATGGTAATTATTACAAAGGTAGTAATAGTAATGATTTTGAATACAATATTATGTTTTGTGTGTTCAAATATTATTTCTTTTGTTTGTATGTATGATATTGGTTCTAACTTTGTAATATTATTAGTTATATAAATGCTTTGTGT